>JAAAQI020121598.1:0-15675 GCA_011800005.2 Stichodactyla mertensii
CCGCCCCATCCAATCCAAAAAGAATATATCCCCATCCAATCCAAAAAGAATATATCCCCATCCAATCCAAAAAGAATGTATCCCCATCCAATCCAAAAAGAATCCCCCTACCTATAAGGAGTATATGTGATTGATTTGTTTTACCTGCAGATCAAAAATGAAGAGACGCTTCCACACTTCTTGTCTGTTCTTGGCATCAGCCATTCTTCTCCAGTGTCTAATCCGTGACGCATGCGCAGTAGGGCGGTCAACGCTAGTCCTTACGTCAACAAACAACCATCGCCTGGAAGGTCACATCATTAAACGTCAGAAAACACGTGGAAAAATCCAGTGCGCACATCGCTGTCTGGCTGTATCGACCTGTGGCGGGTATAACTATAAAGACACCATGTCTAGTGAAGGGCTGTGTGAACTGGTAGGAAGTCTTCACACCACGGAAGATAGCTTTAAATTGGTTCAGAGCCAAGGTTGGATATCTGGAAGGTTGAAAAACGAAGGTTGGTAGGAAGAAAGTAATGTAAGTGGATATAAAACTCATCAGAATCTTGAGGAATAGACGGCGCAAGGGTGACAGATTTCGTATGACTGTGAAAAGCTCGCGCTTGACACGAACACGGTCATGACACGGCCAAGGTACGGCAAGGCAGGTCAAAATTCTAGAAAACATGACGGTCGCGGCAATGCACGCTTACTGCAACGATGATCATGCTGCGAGCTTTTCACAGTCATACAAAAACTACTCTATAGTGAGATACAATGCAGGTTTTACTTACACTGATTCTGAACTGGTTGATCAGTATCCCTTGTATCTGATACTCTATTAAGGGAGTTATCATTGATTAGCAGGGGGAAGAAGAAGAAATTATTGTAGGAATGTTAATAAAATTATTATAGAAGGGGGGTGGGTGGTGCAAATATGGGCAGAGTCATTGTTTGTTATGTACTTCAAAAGGGAAGGCTATCACAATAAACGTTCGCAAGCGTTTTGGTGTCCTTCGAGGGGAGGGTAATTGTATTACATCTTGTATGACCGGAAAAAAACTCATCGTAGTAAAAATGAAATGCACTCCTCTCCAATAAAAGTCTCTAATCATTTTATATTGATTTAAGTCCTGCACTATGTTTTTAATTCATTTCAGTTTGCTGCTGTTTGCATTTTTCTATAGAGCTTTCAAGTCGTTATACTTCCGGGTCTATTTTCTTAGAAAATCCGCTGAAATAAAACCAAAAATGTTATACACTATTTACTCTTCACCTTCAACAATACTTATTCTGTACAACAATTCCTGCTATAAAGAAAAATGCAAGAAAAATCTTCACAGAACTACTATTTATTTTGAACCCGGAAGTGGCTTCTTTAAAAAGTGACGTCAGCTCTACCACTTCTTGACTGATCCGAGTGCAGGCTTGGACCCAGTACCCCCGAGTCCTCGGTCAATTGTACAAAGGGAGCTCACAAAAAATTACTTTGCTTCTTGTTTTAAGCAGAGGTGGAGTTTACCTTCACAAATTTAGGAGCAATTGGAAGCGATGGACCAACTAACACAGATGGCTATGCTGGTACATCACTTGAGGGAAAAGTTCAACTAGAGAAAGGAATTCAGACTTGGGTAGTAGCAGAAACCGGAAGTTACGTCATTGAGGCTGTGGGCGCTTCCGGCGGAAATGGAACCAATGCAACAACACCAAGAATTTGGACAAAGGGTGGTCTGGGTGCAAGAATCAAGGGAACGTTCTTTTTAAATCGAGGACAACCACTAAAAATTATTGTCGGACAAAAAGGACAACCGCTGTTGGAGTTTACCCATCACCCAGGGAGTGGGGGTGGGGGCACTTTTGTAACCCTCCCTGATAATAGCCCATTAGTGGTTGCAGGGGGAGGGGGTGGTGGAGCGTCCCCGAATACTGGATGGCTAGATGGTGATCATGGTCAAGCTGGTGAGAACGGGACATCGTCTGGTGGATTCAATGGATCTGGAGGAAGACTCGTTGCCTTAGACGGACAACCTCTGTACGGTGGAGGTGGGGGCGGGCTAACAGGAGGAGGAGAGGGAGAATTCTTAGCCGGAGGGGGGCAGAGTTTCATAAGTGGGGGGACGGGTGGTGAAAGCAAGACATCAGATAAAGGGAAGGGAGGGTTCGGCGGGGGAGGTGGATGTAATGCTGACCCTGGCGGTGGCGGTGGGTACTCGGGTGGGGGAGTGACGAAACGGAGCGGATTCCTTCAAGCAGGAGGAGGAGGATCGTTCAACGGTGGAACAATGAAAAATAACAAAGCAGGCGTTAACAAAGGACATGGCAGACTTACCATCACCATTCTACCTTGAACGACTCTTATTATACTACTCCTTTACAAACATCAACCGAAGTTAATTTATCCACTAAGGCTGCATGCATCAACATGACTGACAGAGGATGTGAGTTATAAAGTACAGAAGGTCCTGAAATGAGGTTAATTGGGAATTGTCTATATTCTCGATACGGGATCAAGGCCTGCCAACCAACATGAGATTTCTCATTCCCTAGGACTGCATCTTCATCAAAATGCAGATTGCAAAGTCTGATTGAGAGCTTTGCTTTCAGGACGTTAGGTTAGGTGTCGAGAAAAATGAATATAGGTGAAAGAAGAGAATGTTTGTCACAATTTACGTAGGGGGGGGGGGGATGAGGCGGGTCAAGGGTATTTTTGAGTGGCAAGGGGGGGGAGTCATAATTTTGTAAGATGAACAGGTGAGCAGCACAAGCCACGAACAACTAGACATTCAGTGTTGTAAACTTTATTTTCCGACGCGTTTCATCTGCAATCAACAGACTTCATCAGACAGTTTACAAATAAGTGTATAACAACTGTTTATATAGAGTAAAATACAGAAATGTGAAAACTAGGCTAGGTTATAGCGTAATTTCCTAATAATGATATTGAATATTGCAACCTAAAGAATGCCTGCACCATTCAAAGAAGATCTTCAGCAGGCATTGTTTAGGTATTTAAGAAATGAATATGAAGAAATTCTTATTGCTCCACAGTTCCTTTTGTTCTTTCAATCACCAATCACCGATCGCCATTTGCCATTCGCCCTGTCAACCATTTTTTGAAATAGCCATACCTTTGGGGCACATGGTTAGTACCTGTTCTATATAAACAGCTGTTATACATTGTACAGTCCTTGATGAAGTCTGTTGATTAAAGTCTAAACATGGCCGAGAAATAAAGTTTATAATACTGAAAGTCTAGTTATTCGTTTCTTGTGCTGCTCACCTGTTTATCTTAAAAAATATATGTGATTTATTGGGCAAGCTGATATGGCAAGCAAGGGTAGTAGAGTGACGTGCAAGGTAATTTTTTCACTCATAACAGGCATTCCCAGGTGTATTTTGTGGCATTGGCTAGTCAAATCTATGCATACAAAAGGGAGAAAAATCCTAAATACTTACAGTATTAAAAGGAGGAATGGGGGTGGGTGGGTCACCACTAAAATATTGAATAAAGAGGAGGGGTCTTGCAGAAATTTTAATCTTTCAAAGATATTTTCCCTCCCCCCCCCCCCCCCCTCGTCTACATAAATAATTACCAATCCCTAAAGAACCAAAGACTTGACTGCCAGACATTATGGGCGGTTTGCAGTCATTCGTAGGAGAATAAGATAAGAAAAGAACATGGCTGTCATGAATGATTAATGAACTGATTATAAATTAAAAGAAGTCATTGAAGATCTATAGTTAAGTTCATCTAACATAGCAGCTACGAAAACCAGCAAAAGACTGTAGGAAGAAGCCATTCATTCATTCTTGTCATTGTGAGTACACACAGCCATGTATTCTTGTATGGTCGTTATCTCTTTACACATTCAAAAATTTACGACAGTAATAGTCCTAGCTATTATTCACGCGGGTGTAGCTTGGGTAGAGCCATCGATTTGTTCATCATGTGGCGTTGTTTGACCGAGGTATACCCAAGTTGGAACCAGAAAGGTCAAAGCATTTTTAATATATGACACTGGCAATAGTGCTACTTAAATGGGCCTTTTCTGAGAATGCGAGCATGATGCATGCTGGTCTAGATTGGGTAAAGCCATCAATCTGTTCGTAATAAGTTATGTGGTGTTGTCGGACAGCGGTGCCCAAGCTAGACCAAGATGATGCAATCGAAAAGTCATTGCGGCGGCATTGTGTTATCGGTAATATTCACTGACAGTGCACTAATATAAATGCAATATTAAAAATATCCATGATAGGACATGATGTTTAAGAAAGCGACACCTGAGATTTTGTCTTATTATTTGTAGAGTTAAGCTTTATTAAACGTTTTTTTCATGTTCTATGTTGTTTTATCAACACGCGAGATGTCAGGAAAACACAAGAAGAGTTTTAGGATCACGAGCCGTACGTGAGTGATTCTAAAGTCTTTGGAGTGTTTTTCCGACATCCTTAGCGTTATATAAAGCTTTTCTAAATGACTTAAATTGATATACTTCTACAAAAACTATGTTTCCATGCTTTTATATCACTCGGTTATTAGCCGATCAGAACGTGCGTTATATTGTAGTTATTTTATTAAAAAAATTGAAAAACTTTTTACATGAGACCTGAACGATGCTGTTCTTCTAGTTTATACTCCTGTTTCAAACAAGCCTTTCATGATGAGCAGCGCTGCTGGCAGCTAAAATAAGCCATTTTTAGCACTAGTTATTGCCACTGATATTATGTTCATAAGATGGTTTTGGAATGACCTATCTACTATAGCGATGATTGTTAATCTTTTCCTTGAAGTAGATGTATAAGAAACAGGCCCTGGAAACCAAATGACAAAACTGTAGACACGATACGATAGGCCTCTACTGATAGTGAAGTGATAAGTGTCTACTAATCGTAACAAGAATAATAATTACACAGTCATCGATTAGATAAAACCTGGAAGAGCGAAGAAAAAGATTAAACAAATATCTTTATCGAAATTTTCCGGGAATACTAAACAAAATACATGCCTTTTTTGCGTATAAACTTGATACCAGATAGGTCAACCACATAGTGCAGACACGTGTGAGGTTACCATAGCAGCACCAACAACAGCTAAGACTATGAAGGGCATTTTTTCCCATTACAATATTAAAAATTCGAGTTCTCGACATTACTGGACGTTTTGTATATTACTAGAGTCACATGAGATTCACAAAATCATACGAGGCTACTGCTTATCCAATCAGAACGTCCCATTCTCAGAATGACATGACGTCATATTCTACGACAGATCACGTGGCCATTCGCTTTCATTTTAGAGACGATTTTCCATGGATGGTAAACTTAGTTGAAATTTAAAAAATGGCTTAGTTACTTAGCATGTTTTGAGTTTTGTATAAATTGCTTTCAATTTAGAATTCTACACATCAGAACACATCGTCAAGAAACAGAAATAGCAATGATATCATGAAATTCTAGTTCTAATGATAGGATATTGTAACAGGAAAACGTCGTTTTCGCGCTCGTTCATTAATTTTATCTTATTGACCATAATTATACCTTTTCATTTATGTCATTTAATTTTAATGAATGAATTCACTGTTTGTTTGTTTTTTACCTATTTTGAGTAAATAACCCGGAATTGATTGTCGTTTTGCCTTTATTAAAACGTGTTGAGCGAATAAATCTGGTGTTATATGAAACTATTGAGTCTGCTATCAGCGACTAGTCTGTGTGTTTGAATGACTGTGACAAACTTTAATTCTGTACAGACTTACAAGATTAAGTAATCAATACAGTACAGACGTTACAAGATTACGAATAACTAACAGGAATAAAGATAAAAGAGGTTAACCACGAGAGCTTCAAGGTAAGAAGAATAAACAATTTATGATAACTTAATTATGTGGCTGAAGTAAATTTGAAAGCTAATCTTTCTGTATACAAAAAAAGGACAAAAAGCCCGAATTTCTAGCAAAACATTTTCTATGTTTTGCTACTCAGTTTTAATTTCTTTTTACAAAATTGCTATTGGCTGTCTTAGTGTTGATTAAAGGATTCTTTCTGTTCTATTCGTGTTTTAGACATCCCACCGAATAGCCGAACTTGCTGCCCTAAATTTCCCATGAAATTTTTAGTGTTCATGACGTCATGGCCGCCATGTTGATTGAGTTGAATGAGAGAATTCTGCATATCAACCAACATGGCAGCCATGTTTTTCGTTTTCAGTCTCTGGAGAAAGACAGCAAACCAAGAATACGGGCCAGGATAACTCCTCTTTTATTGGGTTAATGTTTTTTTCATTAAGAGCTGTGTCTTTTCCAGTCTTTTACTATTTAAATTAATTTACTATTTACCTGAAGTAGTGTTTGTTTTACGAAGGTGGCTAGCGAATCTTAGCAAAATTTAGCAATCGGGTTTCCGTGTCGCGTCGGTAGTGAATTTAGATGTGTTGATTTATGAGGAGAAAAGAGAAAAGGAGAAAAAAAAAATCCTCCGGAATCACAGGAGATAAAGAAGATTATGAATTACTGTGTATTGTAAATAACCAATAAAAAGTGCGTTTTTATGTAAGAAATAGAACAAGACCATTTTTGTTCATATGGAAACACACATTTTATTGTTGGTGTCTGTTAATTTGTTTTTTCAATGATAGTATTTTTCCTAGAAGTTTCTGCTTATGTGTCAACCTTTTAAAGACGCAGGTCATCACTTCATTACGAAATATAATTAGAATAAATCTGGTCTTAAAGAATGACCAGTTTGTCACTGGAAAATCCTTCCGTTGCACGAACCTTGACAAATAAACTAATTGTGCATTATTCAAGAGGTGACGGGCTTGCCATCACAGTTCCTCGTTTTCTGACCATGTGTTTGCTTTTTCAAGTCACTAGCGGCTGCAGTTGTCCGCCATGCCAGTTGCCTTGTTGTTTTTGGATATCAATAGATACCTTTTTTGTTTGATATCAACTCTCTAACAGATCAAGCTCTTATCAACATGGAACCCGCTGCTACTAGTGCTTTTATATTCCTAGCTGTGTTTTTGAGTGGTTTGGGAGCAGGATGCAATAATGCTCTGTTTGGCATAAAGAAAGACTACAGACTGAGAGGTAAGGCTAGCATAAGGAAAGACTACAGACTGAGAGGTAAGGCGAGCTTTCTGCTGTGAATGGCGTTATCTGACAGAAACAGAACGAAAGAATAGAAGAAAACGCAAGAGAAAACGAAAGGTAGAAGGCTGGTGTGATACAATAATTGCTATGTCATCTTTGGCTTTTAGATTTTTAAAACTTTTCTGAGAAGAGCACTAAGACGCTTCATAGTTATTTTCTAGAAAGGGAAACCATTGCTTATATAGCATGACGTTATACTACTACATGTACACCACCATCACTTAGAGTCTTTATTGACTCTTTCTTACTTCGAATGATTTAAATCCTCCGAAACGGAGTTTAATGCCTGGGGAATCATAAAATCACAAAAAAAGCTGGTGGTAAATGACGTCAAAAATGAGAAATGACGTCATCACGGATACTTAAAGAAACGACTAAAAATCAAGAAAACCGGTAAAAAATCAGAGTGGAGAAAAAGTGAATGAGCGAGAAAAATGCATCATTGCATGGGGCTACTGCCTCGAAGAGGCGAAGCCACTATGTCATCGAGTTGTGTCCGTCCGTAAGAGTGAGTGTGACTCGGTAAACTTTCGGAAGTAATCGAAATGAGTTTCGGATCGTTGGCATAAAACTTCGGAACCAATCAGCAATCATCATAATTTCTCGCTACTCGGATAATTGTCGAAAGGGATGACAACCGATCGGAACCAATCAAACAACAAAATCTCGCTACTCCGATTATTGCCGAAAGAAGGGGACAACCGTTGATGACGGTCTTGGAACCTATGGTTTCACGGCCTCGACTGTTTCGTCTGCCGCCTGGTTGCTGGTTGTCAAAAGTGTGTTTTTACAAAATTTTTCACTTTTTTATCATAGCTTTCATTTGGTTTTCCTCTGCTATTAAATGAAAGATTTTGCAAGTGATATTCAAATTTTAGGCCGATTTCTACGCCGAAATTACCTGTCACGACAGCGAAGACAAAGCTGGCTGAACACAGACAATAAGCTCTGTATGCAGATAAAAAAAACCTTTATTGGGAAAACCAAACCCCTTTAAGAGGATATATCAGCCTCTTCGGAGGATAACTGGGCCTCTTATGAGGATAATTGAGCCTCTTCGGAGAATAATTGAGCCTCTTCGAAGGATAATTCAGCCTCAAAGCAGCCGACAATATATAGATTACACTTACTTCGAAAGCAAATCCGTAAAAACACGTCTTCTCAAGTCTTCCAGTAAAAATAAATAAGCCAAATTCCAGTTTCGTAATTCTGCAGTAGCCACATGCGCTCGTTGAGCTTCTATTTTTTTAAATTCAATATTGGTTGTAACTAAAGACTGTCATGGTTTTATTTCTAGACTTCGTTATAAAGAGCCAGCGGACGAACGGAATACTGACATGCGCACACTTCTGCAGCATCAATGCCGAATGTAAATCTATCAACTTCAAGTCATCAACAAACTCTCGGGGAGTGTGTGAACTAAACAGCAAATTCACTGTACATGGTGACATGGGACTCAGAAACTTACCTGGATGGTCATTTGCATATGTAATATCATCAACACCAGGTGAGGTTTTAAGTTAGTTCGACTGTGTATATACACCAAATAGAAAAAACGTTGTCGGGTTCAAAAGGTTAAATCGTCGAAGGTAAGACCGAGGAGATTCCGGGTAAACAGGTAATGAGGCCTATATCATGTATAGAACATTGTTGTAACTCTTGTTTTCTTTGAGAATTTGAAGCAATATTTGAGAGTCACCACGATACCCTTCGTATAAGATGGGCTTTATTAACCGTTTATCCATAACCCCTTTCAGTCTACGAAATTCGAAGAAAGATTTGCCTATGAAGCCTATCTTTTCCCAAAAATCAATCCCAAGATCCAATGTGTAAGATGGCGGTACCTTTTGATCCTGTCCCACAATTCTGTGCGGCACGAGATAGTTTCCAGTCCTTCGTTGAATCTCGGAAAGGCGAATATTACTCCTGGAAATGACACATCTAGTACTCATTAATTATTCACGATGTAACCAGCCAACCACAGGGCTGTAATTCGGGTCACATGACGATACTGGAAACCCGGTCCAGTACTAGGACTGAATTAATTTTGTTCAAGTCCAAGAACTTAAACAAATTTAATTCAGTTCAGGGACAGCTGTCCCTGAAGTGAATTAATTCTGATCCAGTCCAAGGACTTCAACAAAATTAATTCAATCTACCGACTGGAATCAAAAAGTACTTCAGCCGATAGTACTCACAGGTCGCTGAAGATGATATGGAATTGTAATTTCTGATCAAGAAACCCCAATACCAATAAAAGCCTTTAAGCATTACACCCGTGTTCACCGAATACGTTTGGCTCTGATGCGAAGGATTCTCTATTTTTTGGTCACGATTTTCCGTGTGGGATGCATAAACAGTGATGAATATAACGTTCACGCATGCGCAAAAAATGTGATTATTAAAAATGTGATTAATTAATGAGTACTAGAAGTCGTTCCAAAGCCTCCAAATCGGACTGGAAACCCCGTCTAGTCCTCATTGTCGGCTTTGAAACATTACTTCCAGTTATATAGGTACTTCAAGAAAGGCGTGTCACATAACATGTGAAACTTTCTGTTTTACTGATTTACATTGAAATGATGTTTTTTTATAGCCTTCTGGGTAACATTCACCAGTCTTGGAGCGAAAGACTTCCAAGGTCCCAAGAACACAAATGGATATAAAGGAACACCATTAGAAGGCAAAGTTCTTTTAAAAAATGGCATACAGCACTGGAAAGTACCGTATACAGGAGAATACGAGATCGTAGCTATGGGGGCTTCGGGAGGTAACGGGACTAACGGGACCGCCGGTGCAAGATGGACATTAGGTGGAAGAGGAGCAAGAATCAAAGGCAATTTCTATCTCAAAGCTGAAACGAAACTTAAAATCCTAGTTGGTCAACAAGGGGGTTTGACAAAAACCTTCAGTGAACGTCCAGGGGGAGGGGGTGGGGGGACGTTTGTTACCACTTCACGTGACGTTCCGTTGTTAGTAGCCGGAGGGGGAGGGGGTGGTGCGTCGATTTTTGCTCATGGCGATTGCAGAGATGGCGATCCTGGTCAATCCACAGAAAATGGGACGCGTTATGGAGGAACAAATGGAAGTGGAGGAAAGAGATATGACAGAATAGAAGGTGTTAATCCAAGGAATTTCGAAGGCACGGGTGGAGGTGGTTTCTATGGTAATGGTACTCCGTCTAGTATCTCGGCTTTTGGAGGATCAAGTTTTATTACAGGAGGGATGGGGGGCAGAAATAATGCCGGAGCCTCCGATGGGGGGTTCGGTGGGGGCGGGGCTGGTACTCAATACCCTGGGGGAGGGGGTGGGTACTCAGGTGGGGGGGTCATGGGTGATGGGAGGCGGTTTGCAGTAGCAGGAGGGGGAGGGTCTGCAAATAAAGGTACAGAACAGGAGAATGAAAGTGGAGTAAATCTAGGCGATGGGAAGGTGGTGATTCGCCTTGTAACATGAAGTAGATTTCGTATAATTTTGAACAAATCACGGTCACGATGCTAAATTTACCATAAATCCAATAAACCAATCATAGCGCAAGAATATGCTTTTCGTCCAATCAGAATGCAGAAATTAATGGCCCTAGCAGTGTATGGCCTGGAAGGTTGGTACCGTGATGTTTTTTCAGTCAAACGAAAACTGCTGCCGAGGAAATTAAAAAATGTCTGCCAAGTTCAGCATGGCCAGTCAATCGTGTGATAAAGAAATGATGTTTTCTTTGTATTGTATGCACTAAAATAGAGATCAAACATCCTTTCTAAAGACCAAGGCATTATTAAAAATGTTGTATTAATTCTGTGACCACACAAAGCGTATTTCATCTCTTCCACTGTGTCTTAGCGCTAATGTTGGTCTGGTTTAAATGAACATGATCATAATGAAAATGAGCAACATACGCAGATTCACTTCCGTTTTTGCCTAACAGGTGCAAGAAGAGGCAATAGAACATTCCCGAATTTGTTTGAATGGCAACGGTTCCATGTCGGGACTGAACTTGATGCATTTATACTCTAAGTCTATGGGTACGTTTACATGAGGTTCTTGGTCTCGGGACGAAACTATCCCGGGACGGTTTTCATCTCGGTATCCGGTCATTTTTTTGGTGCTGTTCAAATGATCCTGGGAGGATATAACTTCATCCCGGGACGATTTTGCCCCTTTTTTCAGCCAGAGATGAAACTCAGCCCGGGATGAAAAAGTCATGTTAGATAAAAGGTTTCAGTTCGATCCAGGATGAAACTACGGAAAGGGTTTTCCGGCCCGGGAAGACCTGAATTGTTTTCATCCCGAGACCAAATTATCCCGGTTCTCACTATGTAAACGTACCCTAACCTCGACTTGAAACCGTGATTATTCAAGCAAATTCAGGAAGGGTTGTATTGCAGCTACTAATGAGCAGTCAGTGCTCAATGGGGCCAGTCTGGAAATATTGGGACGCTTGTGCAAACTAGACCTTAATAGCTTCCTGCCTGAATATTACGTTTATTCTTCTCTGAACCAAATATAAAAACAAGTTGACAATTTGTTCCCATAAATCTACTGTTTATGTTGTTTGCATTAGAGGTTTAACATTCACTGTGTCGGAGATTTGACAGTAGATCCGAACGATCGCGGCAGACTAACTTAATTTTCTGCGAATTCATTTACAAGTTTCAGCAACTCTCTTTCTAAACGCTTGCCGAGGAAAACCAGAATCTTTCAGCGCTGTCAGGTAAGCGTTGTGTTATTGATAAAATCGTTTCCAAGGAATACGAATCTATGAGGTTTAGACTAAATTTTCAATTTCTTGCTTGCATAAGTTTTAAGAAATGGTTCCCTTCACTTGGCAGACGGCTGCCAAGGACTGTAACACTTGATCTTCCTTAAACAGTTTTGTTAATCGGCTGTGTAAAAGAAACCTTCAACTTTGACTGGGTTTTTGTTGTCTTGTTGTTTGGAAAGAAATTGGGTTTTCGAGATGAATAAGATTTTTTTCAGTTTTCAAAAATATATCGATTCTTCTACAGCTGGAAAAAACCACGACCTGGGGTCATTAAGGAAAGAAAAAAAGAACTACTTACAAGATGAAAACGTAATATCTATATCAAATATTCTTAATATAATAATGATAATAATAGAAAATACTAATATATAGATTAATGGATGATATACCATTCGTCATTCATCAATGATATACCACTGGTCAAATCCCTTGCAGCTAGGAGGAACGTTTTGTACGACTTTTATATAAATTGAATTTAAAAAATCGCTTTTACCATAGACCGAAGATATCCTTAATCTTATTTATGACAAAGCGAACTGTTACCTAGCAACCAATCGTATCTTAGCAACTAATTAAAATTGCGAGGAAGAATTTCAGTTAAGTGTCTAAGATTGAGTATACAGCGGAAAACTGAAAGGGTTAAATCTGTTCGTTACAGGTATATAGGATTCTCTCCGTGGATTTTAACTTGAACAAACAAAAGGTTCAAATGTTAACTAGTGAAAGGAAGACATACTAATACGTGTTCAATGTTGTAGGTCGTTTTTCACCTGAATATGTGTATAATTGAAAGCAATCATTTGATGCGATACGTCTTGGCCAAAGAAACTTCCTTGACAGAAATTGAATCGGTCATATTCGCGGAATATATTTCCATACGAGTTGTAATACTAATTGATTGATTGACTGACAGATGAGCCGTATAGAAAATGAAGCAACTCCATTACTTATTGCTATCTGGATTTATCCTGCTATTTTCTCTGACGAACTCAGTTTACGAGGGGTTTACGACTCGCTCCTCCAACATCAGGACATCTTACAACACACGACTGTGTGGCTACGTTATATCTAATCAGCGGACACTCAACATGTTGGGATGCGCACACCGATGTCTTTCTGATCGAAGGTGCGCATCGTTTAATTTTCGAGGTAAAATGCCTAAAGGACGAGGGAATTGTGAGCTGAATGGCGTTGAATCGTTGAACAATGACGCGGAACTAAAACAAGCCGATGGATGGACATACGGATTTCTGGAAGGAAAGAATTGGCAAAAACCAAATGGTAAGATGAAGTACTGAATGCTTCTTGGCTAGCTACGCTAAATAAATAATTTTTGGCGGTAGTAGTAGTGGGTTAGAGTCGTTTTTTGCTGAGTTTTTTGGCTTCCTATTGGTCCCTATCCGTCACGTGGTATACTGTGTGGCAATCACTATTGTTATCGGATTGCCGTACGAATGAACTATGATTTTTAGTTTTTTCTCCTTTAAAACAGCAAGGACATTTTAAATCAGGATTAAATAACGAGATTTTGCTTATATTTAGAGAGCGAAAGAACAAATCAAGTCGATAATAGACCTTTCCTGAATTCGCTTGGATGATCACGAAACAATGGTTCCAAGTCGAGACTGAACTTGATTCTGTTTATCAAGGCTAACCTCGACTTGAAGCGATTGTTTTGTGATTATCCAAGCGAATTCGGGAATTCTATTTGTTCAAAGGTACATTTACATAGCAATCAGATAATGTCCGAGCATTATGGTGACCGTAACACTAAGTATACCACGTGACGGCTAGGACCGGATCAATCGGTGAATTTTGATAGGCCTAACATTGTGATTTTCTTTTGTCAACAGAACTTAACTTTACATTCACAACTCTTGGAGCGTTTGGAGCCAAAGGTCCTAAGAACACTCTAGGTTACAAGGGAACAAATTTAGAGGGCATGGTACAGCTCCACAAGGGAATCCAAGTATGGGCCGTCCCTTATCGAGGGACATACTCTATTGAGGCCCTTGGTGCGTCTGGAGGAAATGGTACAAATAACACTGGCACAAAGTATTGGCGCCTTGGGGGCTACGGAGCGAGAATTAAAGCGAATTTCTATTTCAATGAAGGCACTATCTTAAAGATTCTTATTGGTCAGTCTGGGCTGTGTGCTCCAATTGGGCAAAGAAGACCTGGGGGAGGAGGTGGAGGGACATTTGTCACACTACAGGACAACTTGCCGTTGATTATCGCAGGGGGAGGGGGAGGGGGTGCAGCACCATGGATCGGATTCCACCACGGTGATGACGGGCAGCTACAAGAGGACGGTTCAACATATGGAGGCAAAGAAGGGTCAGGTGGATTCCTGTACGATGTCTATTACAAGACATTTTCCAGGCATTACAAAGCAGGTGCAGGAGGAGGACTCAGAACAAATGGTGCCTCAGGAAATCTAACCCAGGGGGGCTTTGCTTTTGTTAATGGCGGGGAGGGTGGGGAGGGTAGGGATGGAGCACAAGGTGGCTTTGGGGGTGGAGGTGCGGCTTATTTGTACCCTGGAGGAGGGGGAGGATACTCCGGTGGTGGGGTTGTCAGGGCAACGCGGTACACGATAGCAGGAGGGGGAGGGTCCTTTACAGTTGGTAGCATGGTGGAAAAGTCCCGGGCCACGGTACGAGGACCGGGTAGGGTAGAGGTAAGACTTATAAAACCCGATATCGGATGAATGAATGGATGAATGAAACCTGAAAAGATGATCTGTTGGATGCATGATGTGATTGTGGCAGGACCAGTGTATAAAGTACATGCATTTGCAAAAACAAACAATGCGGCAAAATTACGTGACCTACACCTGTCACGGGGCGTAACGCTACATCATAAGGAAGAGACTGACTGCGAAAAGACGTCATGTAACGACAAAGCACATTACCAAACCACTTGTCAAGGGTCTATCGCTACACCATTAACGTTCTGCTGACTGCATTGTTTCAAAAGAAAAAATCTATAGCACTTTGAGCTTGATATTTGCATAACAACTCATATTGAATATATCAGACGAAAAAAGACTGATGGGCTGATGGCTGAAGACAGTGACGAAGGATGTCACTGAAAATGCAAATAAAATGACAGCTGATATGGAATAGTGATCAACAGACCTTATTAAACATTTTCACCGATATTAAACTCCTTAATTACCTTCAGAAATTTATTCATTTATTCTGTTTTGAAAAAAATATTCCAGCGCGAGATACAAACCAAAATCGTAAATAGTAGTTTGAATAATAGAAGTAAAACAGAGAGTAAATATCTGAGGTCTACATGAGCTCAGTTTTTAGATGTACACTGGTCAGACACGTGATAAATATTAGCAGTCTTGTTAAGTACATTCGTTGTCATGACGACCGGAATATCTGTTGCTCGGTTGCGCATGCGCAAAGCAAACAGGATTACTTACGTCTATACAATACGTCACCTAAGAATTTACGTATTTTACATCTTAATTCTTAAATATGTATAATATTAGTTAAAAACCGATAAACTGTACATGTATATACTGATTAACCAAGCGCAAGGGCCGTACCTAAGTTATGGACCGCAAACTGGTCGAGAAGGCGTGAAATTACCTTGTCATTAGTATATACCGAATTCACAACCTCGTAAGATCGAGCGATTCCACTGGCTCGCTATCTCAGAATATTGAGACCATATCTACTGCCCAAGCTCAGGATATAGCTTCTCTCAAAATAAATTTGTATTTTTACTCAACGAATTGTTTTTTCTAGAATCCTAGTGTTGGGTTGT
>JAAAQI020121609.1:0-15673 GCA_011800005.2 Stichodactyla mertensii
CCCAACCCCTACCCCTAACCTCTCCTTTACTTTCTTACCAGACCCTATTCATTTGTTTGAAAGGAGAACTGCGAGACGAAAGGCCAGTTGGTCGTTGTTAAGATTCTATTCAATATGATTTTATTAGACACGAGTCTTTCTGCAGTGCATCGGAGAGGATTTCACACCTTCGCTGGGTAACTTTTGTTGGACCGCGTTTTGCACCCTGAATGGTTACTTAGCAACGGACTTGGAGTGAAACAGTAGCCTCTGGGCCGAATCAGCTCTCTAAATCGTTTATGTTCTTCTCATAAAGGTCATTAACTGTGTCATTGGAAATTAGTGAATATTGAGAGACCGTTGTAAGGGAACACACACTTTGTATATGGATGAGATGACAATCAAGAGGAATATATTGATAGATAACAATACAATGCAATATGGCTCAAAGCTATGATTCTATGTTCGTTCATAGAACACTTTTTACCATCTACGTATACACGCGCTTGGGGGAAAAACGTTACGTCAAATTAGGCTGCAAATTTATTTCCCATAGCTGGCTCTTTTTAAAGACATTTTGCAATAAAAGGTCATATATTTTTTTCAATTGACGTTAATTTCGGGTCCTTTTTGAAAGTTCGCAAAGCTGTCACTCAAAACCGACATTTTCTAGAGAGCATCTGTTAACTTTTGGCAATCAAATGTGTGAATTTTAATTTTAGTTATCGCCATTATATTTTAGTTTTTATGGCGCCCAGCTGAAGCCACGTTTTGTGAATTTGTAATTAGCACTTCCGACAGGCACAGAGTATGATTTTTGCTAGTTCTTCTGTAACTAAAATAGTCTTTTATTGGACTGAGGTGGGGATGCATGCGAACTGAGGCTAAGACCTTGCAAATGCATTTTTGAGTCCGGGGCTTGAGAATGAAACTCATATTTTTGAGTCTGGCAATACATCTGTCATTTTCTCAATCGTTAACTGATTCGGTGCTTGAATAAAACCTGAACTGGTGGTCAAAGATAACACAACAAAACTGGTCAGTGAAGAAATTTGACATTTGCACTAGTAAAATAAAGACCACTGGATCCGTAGCTGAGAGATTTTTTTCGCAGACGAAAAGCAGAAGCTCCTGTACATGAAAATTCCTGAAAGTTAGTTTTACTCAGTTACAAAAGAAAAGGATTAGTCCTGGCACGCGCTGTCCACAAACTTAAATGAACCTATTATGCCTTCAGCCAATGAAAAAGCGCCTCAGAATCGTAGTTCAATAATCGCACTCCGGTTGCAGGTGATATTACAATACCTGGGCAATCATGCTTTACTAAGGCTCTTCCAGCGGTTGCTAGCTAGCGCTTTATTGACTAACTTAGTAGTATCGACAGCTGTTGTATTATAATATCAGCGTTTGTCTTTATGTAAATGCGTTGAGGTCTTTGTTCCAAAAGGCTAGTCTACATTCTGCAATTGAGAAACTTGTATCCATAAAAGTACAAATCTAGGGATATTTGAAGCGTCCAGATCAAAATCCGGTTGCAGCCATCCTTTTCGTTTTCATCGATTTTAAGGAATAAATGGAAGTAGTTTAAGCGTTTCGTTTTCGCAACGCTAACAGGAACAAAAGCGTAGAATGGTGTATCTCTGCTTGTGGTGTCGTAACAATACATACCTGATTCTCAAATTAGAAAGAACGCGCAAAACTACCTCGTTCCAAAAACCTTTGCCAAGATTAACTTTCAATACGCTAGGAAACATGTCTGCTCAAGAGTACAGACTCCTTTTTTGTAGTATTCTTAATTTGATATGTGTAAACATTGATTCTTTTGCTTTGGAGTTCGAAATTACCGGAAATAGAGCTTGCGCTACTTCGGTTTCGTATGTCAGACCAGGGAGTCAGACAGATAAGAAATCTTCAAGCCATTCATGCAAAAAACTGTGAGACGAAAATAGCGTGTGTGGAAGGTGAAACTTGATTTGCCATCGGACCAAAACGCCTAAATGTCACTCTAAAACTACACATCCATCTGAACAATCGTCTTTTTCGCCTTTATTACTTATGTATGAAGTTACAAAATAAAGCACATTCAAATTGAAAACCTAGTTACATTATACGTTGATTGTTAATCACTTGATCATTTTGAAGGGAAAATTCGTATTAAATGTCTTGATTTGCATGAAAGAATAACTTAAATTGCGAACGACCACTGCTTTAAAACATTCACAGTTGGCTATATGTCTTTCTACCATTAAAAGCTACAGCTGTAAGAGTCTGTTTGGCTCGAGTCATATTCCTCTGACTGCGAATCACATAGTTCTATTCTATTTAATTTGGGCTCTTGCCCTTCGCTAGATATAAAAGAGGCATCCTTACAGCATCTTTCTATACTATAAGTTCTAGAATAATTCTTGATTTTTATGACTATCTCGGAAGCCAAAGGTCTTTGCTTCGGGTCAGCCTCCCAACACTGCTGAATTAGACTCACATACTCCTCATCACGAGTATTTATTTCTTCTGATAGCTTTGGTCTCAGTTGGTAGGCCACTACACCGAAAATAATAACGTGCTGGTTTTGGTTCCCATACGGGTGTTCCCGCGTGAACATTTGCCACAAACATATACCGTAAGAATAAATGTCTGCCTTTGTGGATGGGCATTCACCTCTTAGTAATTCAGGAGCTCTGTAGGCATAAGTCCCGGTCAGATTTGATTTGGTCGGACTAGCAGGTTTATCGTTGACTTCCACAGCTTGGCAGCAACCAAAATCGGCAAGTTTACAGTGATCCTCGCATGTTACCATTACGTTACTTGGTTTTAGGTCCAAGTGTGCAATTCCCTTTTCGTGAGCATAATCCAGTGCATGTGCGATGTCTAGGGCGAATTTCGTGCGGCGTGTAGCTGTAAGTGACTCAAACGAATCGTTTATAACGTTCTGTAGATTTCTGTCCCCAGCATACTCCATAACTATACAATTAGTGTCACATATAACCAGTAAAGCAAAAGTCCTTACAATATTAGGATGTGCAAAGTTCAATACAGATGTTTCTGCCTCAAAACTTTCCCTAGCTGCGCGTTCGTTTTTGAGTCCTTTGTGTAGTTTCTTGAGAGCCAGCCGCTCTCCACGAAAGGCCGCCTCGTATACACTCCCAAATCCACCACTTCCAAGCAGCCTACCAATTTTGAGCTCAGATGCTTCGAAGTTTCCACTGGTTATAAGATTGTGAACCATTTCCTTTCTTGAACTTCGGCTGTGTGAAGAACTTTCGCAAAAGAAACTTCCGAGTCTTTGGAAAACCATTTCCCTTAAAGAGCTCAGATTTTGGTAAAGCTCTAGCACAAGACTACAACAAATAGGTTGGATTGGAAGGCAGTGTTTCCAAGTGCTGCAGATTTGTGGTCCCTTAAGATCAAAGACCTCAACTGGACACCATCTGAGACGAGAATGAGAGTTATGAGTTGGTGTACTTTCTCCAAGCTCTTTGTTCACAATGTGCACGAGCGAAAACAAATGCTTTTCTGGGTTCTGCGAACAAGCCACGCGCAAACCCCTTCCCTCAGGTGTGAACTCTATAGGGCAAATCCCGAATTAATGAGCTTATTGGCCAATCACATCCTGTGATGCAACCGAGCATGACCAATCACATCGCTTACGACCGAAAACCATATTCATTCATTCAAGACACGCAATGGACCTGTTTGATCACCGTGTTGGAAATCGCCCACACTTGCCCAACGATTTAACGGAAATTGGTCGTTTTCACTCGAAATACTATACTCTTGAATATATCACCCAAAATAAATGCACGCTGTCATTTTACTCCTCAACAGCGATAGACCGGATTTTAGTGATGTTCCACGCGCTTCTGTTGCATGCATGAGTAGTTTGTATTTGTATTTGCACATGGGTGACAATGCGAGATCAGTCGAGCTTAAAATAGGTCGCGCTATTTGCATATATCTGAGATTAGTGAACCGTAATATGCTCTGTTTGCGAAGAGATTGGCAATTGGTGCTTGTCGTCACGACTGCACATTAAAATATCATCAATTCGTGAAGAAAAACATCTCAAACAAGATGCTATCAATGTGATCAGCCCCTCCCTTGGCGAAAAAAAAAATTAAGGTTACCGTATCTGTATTTACTCCGACGTTAACGTTGAGTTCTCTTTTTCCGATTACAAAAATCCTAAGAGACATTTGTGTACCTTTTTACTTGTTCTCGTGGCAACCATTCTTCCTTGCTAAAATGCTCTTCTCTGATTGGTCCAAGCGGCCAATAATCAAATGTCTATATTTATAGAATCGTTGAAGCTGTCAATCACACCTGTCATGTGCAACACATGGTTATTTACCCTGGATTTGTCTTCTGAGTAGAAAGATGCCGTGATATCGGCACACGACATGTTTTCTACCTATGTCAACACCAAGACAGCCAGCTGAAGAAGGCCTTGCAAGTGTACACGCGTCGGCACGAAGGTGCTAAATTCCCAAATCGACTGTGTTTCTGGAAAAGGCTTCTTTGATAACGACAAGTCGCAATCGTAATCATTCCTTGCATCCTGTATCCTCCCTGTAGTCTTTGTGCAAGGCATGGTGAACGTATGAGAGGGGAGGGGAGGGTGCCCTCGGCAGTTTAGGCCAGTTCGGTGTTCGCATGACCTTCCCAAGAGGAGAAAAAGTCACGTCAAGATTATAGATTATGAAAGCTGAAAGCGAAGATAAAAACCCTATTCGAAGATGTTCCAGCTTTTCATCTTATGCTTATCAGGATACTTCATGCTTTTTTGATATTTTTAATTATCAATTCATTCTAATGATATGAAATCAATTGTTCAAGAAGAATTTCCTTGATTATGAAAAATAATGTCGAATGAGAAACCTTTTTATTTCTACAAAAAAATTGCAGACGCTTCTTTTAGTTTCCAGATGGTAGTCTTTTGGAACATCATGAACTATAGACATGAAATCACATTGGCACACTTCGCCCCTCTTTTAATCCTACTGATTTATTAAGACTTAAGCTGCGAGCACATAAGTAGTTAATACTGGTTTATGGGACAAGAACTGGAGGCTAACTGGCGCCTAACTGTTATACTAGGCGTGTATTCTGGCATACGGATGGTGGGACATATTTACGGCGTACGCGCTCAGATAGCAAGTTGTTACGCCTAGCTAATATAGTTTGATATTTTGTGGAATAATTATACCTTAGTAGTGTATAACGCACTCTATTTGATTATAAGGGACATGAAATAAGGAACGCACGGAGGCGGGCGCACAATTTTTTTCGTAGCTTAGATATCTTTTAGTGAACAATTTCATCAAAAATATTTGTCAATAAAATCAATTTGAATTAACAAATGAATAGGTATTGCATAGCCAACATTAACCTGATCTATTTGATCATCATATATGACAGATAGGAAGTGATCTTTCATAAAAGGGATCAAGAATTAAATGCCTTACGGTCCCCTAGCGGTGTTTTGTTTTCCGATGTGGTCGATAAAAAAGAGGTAAAAGGTCTTATCAGTTTAGATGAAAGTGATTCCGATCTTTTTGTAATCTCAGCTGGTTCCCCTCCCAATAAGGATAATTGAATTCAATAGTTTTATGGCAGTGGAATCTAATTGATATGTTAGGTGGGCAAAATTTGAATGTCATCCTGGCTTGCTGACGTTTCTTCTGCATGATCAAGGCAAGAGAACGGGACTTTGCTGGCAGGGAAAATTCACGCAATATCAGCCTTTGTTCTCTTTGAGATCCAAGACGGACTGGTCATGACTCCAGGTTTCTCGGGTTTTCATCCTTCCACAAAAATCAACTTAGTCTTACTTCCATTCGATCTGGTGTGCAACGCTTTTAGTAATTGGTCTTTGGCTCGGGAAACTTCACTAGCCTGCCCCGATAATCGACGTAAAATAAATTCCATCATAAGCTACTGAGTGCCGATATACTTTATGCGATTTTTAATGCCAACTGCTTACTATGTTATAAGAGCCCGAAATGATCACTCCACGGCGACTCACTGACGATCTGACACCGCAAGCCTTGCCGAAAGTCTTTCAGTAACAATTGTTCTAATTCTGTACTACAAAAAGAAGACACGCCAGGAAATGAAGCATTTGAATTATTATTTATTTAACCTTTAGTTCAAATGTTTCATAAAAATCAAAGTGGAAAAACTTTCTGTTCTCTTGAAAATAATCAGCTGAGGTTACCTGGGCAATACAGTTAGAACACCGACCTAAGCAAGTGTATCTGACGATAAAGTAATTGTTTGTAAAATAATGCCTATGAAGGCACAATACATTATTGTTCGGCGGTGATTCTGCTGCTTTTTGCCTTGTATCCGTGCTGTCTGGCTCTCTCTTTCAGTCTTTTAGACTATTGGAAAACAAGAAATTTTTGAATAAGTTATATGTCTCATGCATGTTTGCTGTTTTTCTTGGATATGGTTTTGAAATCTCGACTCCGCCCATTTATATTCCTTTTACATAACGCTTATTTACTTGATTCAGTTACTGACAATGACAATACAGGCACAGATGCATGCGCAACCTGAACGTTTGTCCTCCGTTCAAAAGGAATGCGGGCTCTGAGAATTGTAGTATATACGTTTGCGGCTGCGCATTAATGGTTGCGTCACCTGTGAAATGGCAGACTCGTCTGACTTCTAAAAAGGAACGTGTTTGCATTTGAAAGCCTGTTGATAAGTGATTGGACTAATTTCCATACGGCTTTTATTCACTAAAAATAAAACACTATTTTTCTGTACCCGCTTATCGAGATATCACGAGTCAGTGGTAAGAATATCGCTCTGCG
This sequence comes from Stichodactyla mertensii, assembly GCA_011800005.2. Classification (NCBI taxonomy): domain Eukaryota; kingdom Metazoa; phylum Cnidaria; class Anthozoa; order Actiniaria; family Stichodactylidae; genus Stichodactyla; species Stichodactyla mertensii. The sequence continues at coordinate 6,798 of JAAAQI020121609.1, forward strand.
TATATCACACGCGAATGTCACGAAATAACATCGTTGTTCCGACGCTTAATAACTATACGTTTAAGCAGATATTAGTTTCAGACAGCGTACACGCCTTTGTCTTAGATTCAAAAGTTGATATAGATGAATCAGATTAGTGCTTAAACTACCAGCTGAGCGAAAACAAAGCGCGCAAAGAACTGTTTATTCTTAGGTGCGGTCCTCGTTTGGTCGCCGACAAAGTTTTTCTTTATTCAAAATGTTTCAAGGTAATTTTTCTTGAAGTCAAGGACGTTAACTAGTATCCAATTTTTTCTTTAAGGAATCAAAGGCGTGATGGCCATGTTGGTGGAATACCACCAAAATGGTTGCGATGACGTAATGTGCAAACGGCCTGTAAAACAGGTAAAAAATACACCCTCCCCACCCCCCAAAAGCACACTAATGAATGGACAGACGGATGAACCAATGCCAAACGGATAAACGGCAGAATTAATGGATGTATGAGTGGATAAATAAAAGAAGGAAGGATGCAATATAAATAGAGAACTATACAAGACACTGTATTGGGCAGAAAAACCTGCTGCGCGATTACTAAGCCACAGGGAACCCAATCATGACAACATTTTATATTGAACCTTTACGGTAGATTTTGATAACCAAAATGTATGAAATTTCTAAGTTCATAGTTTATTACCACATGTGTGCGAAATTTCAGTAGCTTGTAGGGCGTTTGACTGATTAATTCTATCTTGTTTCTAGCTCTCAATTAAATTGGCCTCACAATATTTAGGGAATTAATCCCGAAATCCCGCGAGAAAGAGGATAGAACCCAGTCTCACGCGCGTACAAATGATTTGAAAAATGGCGGAACTAATCGCTGCTAAAAGTAAGTATTTTTATGCTCTAGTTTCTACGTTATTTTTATATGAAGTCGTATTGATTGGGATCAGACTCAGCGTTTTAAATGTTTAACCATCCGTAAGCTTTAGTATCCCGTGTGAAGCAGATTAATTTTACCGACTAACTTACTATAACTTTTGATTCATTTTATTAAAACTTTATTAGGGACCGATCGTTTATTACGTCGCAGGGGGTGGTGATTTTAGAGGGAGGTACAATTTTCAAAATCAGCTGAAAGTAGTACAGTTTTTGAAATTTTAAAATACTGGGGCTACAGTTTTAGGTTTTATGCTTTCATGCATTTCTAGAGAGTAAATTTTTCATTCACACCGATATTTTTTTTTTGGGGGGGAGGGGGTTACTTAACGTCTTTTTTCCCAGAAAACCTCTTCCCTCTCCAAGATAATAAATGGTTAGTCCCTTAGAACTTTGCTGACAAACTGAGATGATGGTGGTTTTCTTTGTAACATTATTCATTGTAATCCAGTACAAAAAGATGTGCTATACACAGCATAAATACCCTTTCCCCTAGAAATGTCTCTGTCCACCCCCACCCCCTGGGAAAATAGGCTTGTCAGCATTACATGTAGACAAGCAAGGCATGCATGATAAATGAAAAAAGCAGACCAAATGTGATTGTATTTGTTGTATCCTCTGGTTATTTGTGAGCATATGATAAGTTATCTATTACCTTGCTCTGTGCCCCAAACATCTGACATTGGTCAAATAATCAAACAAGTCAATACTAAAGCTGACAAGTCAATAGTTTCAAGGATTCTACTGTCATGTGAAAAATGCAATATGAGAATACACATCTTTGTAGCTCAATCATTGTATTCTGCCATGGCCAAAACCTAAAAATCTTGATATACAGCAGGAAGCAGCTAAGTATTAGGATCTACTTTCTTTGTAAGGTTTAAGTCTCTATGGTTTTCACCAGAAGTGGTTGTAGTTTTTAGAGTTTACAGAGCTCTTCTATGGCTATTTGTATATCGCACATTCTCTTCTTCCAAACTGCATCCATGGTTTACTATGTTTTCACCCACTTACACCTGCAGGCACTAAGAAGTTTTTTGGCTTTAGGCATGCTTATGCAGAGTCTGATTTTTGTTTTTAATTTCTAGATGCTATTTAAAGTCATATCACATGATATCAAGAGCACTATGACCTCAAGCAAGGAAAGATGTAAGGAAAAGCCATAAATATGAACAATATAATTTATCAAAAAAAAAAAATCCATATCAAATGTATAATATATAGTCTACAGTGGCCAATTTGCTGACTTATGACTTTACCTACACTGGTTCACTTTCAATCCATTCTAGGTTACTCTAATTGTTTCACAGGGTTAATTCCTCATTTGTATAGCTTACACCTTTGGTTTAATGCTCTTTATTTGACCAGGTAACTCATATATGGAAAGTGCGGTTAATTGTACTTTAATGTTGTTTTATAGTCTTTAAGGATAGAGTACTGCTGGCTTTATATCAAGATGAAAAGAACAGCTCTGATGAAGAAATTGAGAAACAGTCTCTTGAAAAATCAAAGAAGCTGAAAAAAGAGCTGAAGAGAAAAGATTTGGAACAAAACAAGGATACAAGAACTGAAAGCAGGAGTGAGTTGAATAGCATGATGTACAGTGTACATTAACCTTATGTATTCTTTCTCTGGATGAAACTCAAACTGCACCTAGCTACAAGTGAATCACTTGTCTAATAACATAAATTATCTGAGTGAGTTTCCTGTGGCATAGTTTTGGGTATCAGATGACAAGGGCTGATCCAGGATTTTGACTGGGGATGGGGGGATCAGAATCTAGTTAGTGAAGTAACTAGATGTGAAGCATGGAATAATGGAAGCTCCAAATCCTGGACCCTAACATCTTTCTGTCATCAGTATAAGGTAAAAAAATATTTCTCTATTATTTGGAGTTATATTGTACTCTGATGACAGTTCATTACTTTGTGATTTTCTTCTGGATTGGTTTATTTATCAAATTTTAGTACTGCTATTTAGAATAGAATTAACTGTCAATAGGATAATTTTATGGGAACAAAACATATTGGTTTAATTGAATATGATATATTTATAAATATGATATTGCAAATACTAGTACAAGTAGTATATATTGATAATATTTTTTGGCATTTAACCATTGACAAAACAATTTTTAGGGCAGTCTTTGATGATTTCTTGGAATAGGACTTAATTAAGTGCATTTTGTAAAGCAATGTTTGGATTATTACATGTATAATTTAAGATTTTACTTTTTTTTTGCTGTATACTAGATTTATGAGCTCAAGTGCAGATGTTCTCATAGCCTACCCTTCCCTGAGAGTCTTTTTCCCTTCCTATCCCAGGAAAGGTAGGGATTATAGTGAATGTTTGCTTTAGAATAGGCTAGTCAATTCACAATGTAAACTATTTATTTTGGATTCCACTGAAAGCATCCCTTGTGACTCATCTCAGTCCATCTCCTTGGTATGGTTGTGTGATTAGCATTTTCACATCCCATGCCATCTTTTTCCCGCTGACTGCAACACACCCATCTACCAACAGTAATTGTGCCACCCATGTAATATGCTCTGTGGGTTTTACACCCTTCTGGGGCACTCATTTCAAACTGTGCACCACATCGTGTACATGTCTCATATCGTTTCCTATTCTCCTTCTCTGCCTGTGCAATAAGAGCATTTTCTAGCATGTTCTGTAGCTGGTAGACTTCTTCTGATACATCATTGTGTATTTTCTTTGGTTGCATAGCTGACCACTTCACCAGGTTTCTAGCAGCTTCTGCAAGCCTGTTAATCTTGGGAACACCTCTATCCATCACCCCAAAATCTCTAATTGAACTCATCTCAAAGACAACACTCTTATCAACCACTTCTTGGATCCAATCTTTAAGCTGAAGATCAGGCTCAACTTTAATGAAAATTATTGGCATCTGGTTTTGCTTGGCATACATTAGCTCTAGATTACAGTTGACTGATTTCTGATACCTCTCTGTGAGGAAGGAGATCATAAGAGTTGAGTTCTCTACAGCAGTTGCCATGGCTTCATTGATGTTGCCCTGCATTCCCCCCCAAATATCCATCCATGTCTTGAAGGTCTTCATGTCCAATTCCATGTAGACATTCCTCACAAATTCCTGAATGTCCCACTGATAGGATAACATGACATCAAACTTTTGCTCAATTGGTATTCCATATTTGTCAAACAGTGGTTTTGGTGGATTGAAGGACATTCGAGTGACTTCATATTTAATGTAGTTAAATGGCAGGTTTTCTGTATCTTGTGTTACAAGTTTTTCAGGGGGTGGGGGTGGGGATCTTTTTTCTTCTTGATTCCTTGGCTTTGGTGGCCACTCATCTAATTTTAGTTTTACTTCTTCTATTTTCTTTGTGAGTGCTGCAATATCTGCCTGCATGGTTGAAAGAGAGAGTGAGGAGGGAATTAGGAATATAAAAGGTCTTATGTCTTTTCTTATGTCTTTTGACAATTCAAATGTTATTTATACATGTGAAGCAGTAAAAATGAACAGATGGGCAGAGCTTAAAGAGTGTGGTGTTCTACTTTCTCATTAGGTATTACATGTGCTTTTGGATGAGGGGAAAAAGGAGATTTGTTGTGGTTTTGTGGAAGGCAACCCTTCCACTTCCTGACAATGGCCCTGGATGGGAGTGATTGCATAAGAGTGGATACATGCATAGGAGAATAGATGGATGAAAGGATGGGCATACGAATAGATGTATGGAAGAGTGGAGATATGGATGCATAGATGGATGGACAAGAATAGATGGATGGATGTTTAGATACCATTTCCAGGCCAGCATCCTCAGTAAATCCCACATACCTTTTCTCGTTCCTCTTCTGACTGCTCCCCTTCATATGCAGTCAGTACTGCAAAGATAAAATCATTCATAGGAGTACTATCAGGAACATTCTTGTGCGGTGTATAAGCCTGACTCGAGTCAATCAATTCATAGTACAGCTTGCCAGCTATCCCGAGAGACAGCCAGCCAGATGGCCAAAACTTTTCCCCCTTGACTGGAATGATCTGCTTTTCATGTTTTCGCGCACATTCGTATTCTTCTTGGCACTTTGCAGAAGCCTGGTATCCAGATGTGATGATTGGTATGAAAACCTTACAGCCTTTGATCAACTCAAGATTAGATCCTGAAGGGTTTCCCATTTTGATTGGTAATTGACTAAGAGTGTTGGCTGCCGCTCCCATATTGGACACGCCACGTCCAGACTGCACCATCTTTGCTACTTCAGCTCCATCTTCACAGTAAACGATGCAAACACACGAACCTGGCGTTTTTGTCGTCTGCAAGCCTGAGCCCTCGGCTGCATCGTGTGTTGGCATGGAAAGCGTGCTTCGTTCGACTCCTGTTAGCTTTTCTCTGACTGCGTCCAGTAGTTGATGGTTAGTTTGTTGAGAGTTTTGTACTGGTTTTCCCCACGCTAGAGAGATAGCTCCTACGGAACCAGATGGGGAATAACTTGGCTGAGCTATAAGCGAAACAACCGGTTTTTTCTTGTCTTTGGCATAATTTGCTAATTCCACACAGTATGGCGAACGCTGGTAGTTGAAAGTAGCAATTATCACGAAAACATCACACCACTGGACGCTCTGTTCACGTAGACCCAACGCAAAAGGACTTCCTTCAGAGATCAGGAAGACTTTGTAGCTGTTTCCTTGAAGAATGCTTCGAACTTCTTTTGCCTTCTGGTAGTTCTTTGAATGAAAAGAAATGAGGACGTTGGCCGCTGCTTTCGGTTTGTTCTTCGCAGCTTTAAATGCCTGAGCTGCTGAAACTGTTGAAATTGCTGCTTTAGACTTTCTTTTGCTTGATGCAGAACCCATGTTTATATTATACTTCGATGTACAATAGTTTTAGCATGTACAGATGTTGATACAACGCTTTCTACTTTGAGAACGGCCTGCTATGCTGAAGCCAAGTCAGGGAATTTTTGTCAAGATCTGTTCTTGAGCTAAACTTTGAGTTTTGAACGTGAAAAACGTTTGAAAATGCAAGATTTAAATACACTTAATAGACATCTAAGTGCACACAGTTCATCTAACACGATACCAAACCACTATGCATAAATAAGTAGATAGTCCTCCATCATAAACAAAAGATTGATCGATTGAAGAATACAAGAATAACACCAGGGATACTTCTACACAACAACACAATTGAAATCCATGGAAACGGTATATATACACAATAATAATTTAAGTATACATATCTGGTATAGAATTGAGAAAACAAAAGGGAAGATTAGTGAAAAAAGGTACGATAAAACAGCCAGAACAGCCAAGAACAGAAATTACTGGGAAATAGTAAAAAAATGTTTATGTAGACATCATAAAGATATCATGTGCAGTTGTCTTTTTATTTTTCTTCTTTTTTTCTTTTATTATTAGATTTTTATGACTCTACGTTTGCATTTGTTGTTTCAAACAAACAGGCATTTATAAGACCATTTCCTCAAAGGCGAACAAACACACAAATCTTGATTTAAATGTGTATTTTTTCAAAGGCGAAATATTTTTTTATCTTTAGCTTTAATTGTAATTGGATTTAGCTTTTTAGTTTAGATTTTTATTATTTTCTCGCATGTTTCACGAGAAGCATAAATAATATTTATAGAAATCCTATTTTGACACGGAAATACATGAAGTATTTAGAAAAATACTCTCTAACAAATACTATGAAAAAAATGCAGTCTAAACAAGATCAACACATTTACCACAAGAAAGGGTACAAAACCAGGATAAATGTATCTTGCATCATATCGCTACCTTAATTTTATATTTATTTTATTTCGTTTCTAAGAATTTAAAATGCAATTGATACATTAATAAATGTTTAATGTATATAGTAGATAATATATGTTCCACATTAGTGCTTCAAACAACACTGCCGAGGAAAAGCGTACTGCGCATGTCAGGCTTAAAAGAGCGGGAAAATTGTAGACGCCCCGCTGACGCCCCGTAGAAGTGTAAATCTGTAAAAAAAGATACATGTGTTACGAGTACTGCAAAGTTGTGTTTCATTATATTATTCCTGCGGTAATTTTCTTTGATTAATTTGTAGCTGAGACTAAGGTTTTGTTTAATGTGTTTTTTCCCTCTCTCTCTTCCTCTCTCTCTCTCTCTCTTTCTTTTTTTTTTTTTTTTTTTTTGCTTGTCTTTTGTACTGTATTTCATTTTGGTGTAAACGGAAGTGGAGCCGAAGATGCTCATGATAGTGAAAACGAACCCAAACATGCTAACCCGCTGGTGCTGTTTAAGGTTTAAATTACCTGGTATCAGGGAGGCGTTATCGTATTCAAAGGCCATATCAGCGAACCGGAAGTAGAACAAATTAAGAACAGTTTTCCGTTCTTTCAGTTTTTAATTCCGTCGCGCTTACGACTCCGTTTGTCCATTTTCACTACATAACGCTTCCGTTTCAGCTTCCGTTACTAGTGGAAGCATGCCAGGCTTCAGAATTTGAATGAAAACTCAAAGCAGCAATTGATGGGGCGTCTTGAACGCATTGAGTTCTCTGTGGAAATTCATCTTTAAGGCAATGGGCTCCCTCTGGCATTTTTCATGATTTTTGTACGTCATAATAAAATAAGACTTGTTGCTTTCTTATTAGAGGGCTGCGAAGAAAAACTGAAAACTAGACCTAAAACTGATACGTGAATTGACGACATTGGAACGGGGTCAAAATCTGTCAGCTTAATTTTTGGCTCGTGTAACGGTCATAAAAACGAAACCCTAATATCCTCTGTTACCTTAAAATAAAGGAAATTTGGGTAAAGTTTTTATTTTGTAATGAATGTCCAATTCAACTGGAAGCCGAATTTTTGGTAAAAGTATGACACACCGCAGCGTTTACTGCATGTGTGGACACTGGAACCGTGAACGCTTCACATTTTTCTAACCTTTTCTAAAACGGACGCAGTGATCATGTGCGAGAAAAAACTTGGGACATAATTTTAAAGCTTTTTGATACTTTCTAACTCAGTAAGCACCGGAATCGGAGGCATGAATCCACGAATTATCGTTACAGTATATTGCCCAGTATTGTGCCAAAAAATGTAAATCCCCTTTTTGGCGACGATCTTTTAATATTTCGAAAAAACAAAGACTACCAAAAGTAAGCTGAACATTCAGCTTCCGAATGCATATTTTGGCGGACGTTTTTATTCAATGGTGATGCACCATTGTTGACAAGTATTAGAGTTCTTTTGGCTAAAATTCATTTTACTGTGCAGTGAATTGACGCGGGCTGGAAAATAAGGTCTTGAAATCGCACACTTTCAAAGAAATAAACTAAGATATTTTACTGAAGACAGCTAGAAAGTGTAAGTCCATTCTTCGGAACTCACATTTTTAGCAGCTTAATTTGATATTTGCAAGAATTTTGAATCTTGAATTTTCACTCTGTTTTAAGCTTAGGTGCCAGTATCGTGCCACGCAAATCCCTGTTGTCACAAACGACTGCATACGCTGACAAGGGATGGTTTTAAGTGACTATGTTTTCAAAAACATGTTATGATTTCTTTGTTATGGAATATGGGGGCAAATAAAAAGATATAGAGCTCTGAACTATTTTTATCAAGTTGTTTCGTCTATTAAAGGTGTATACCTAGAGTGAAGATCTGTGGAACACTTTTTAAGCGATTTTGTTGACTCGGAATTTAAATGCCCAAATTTTCAAAAATAAACAAGGTATACCATATTTTTTAGAGCAGAATATAGAAAAAGGTAAGAAAAATATGTTTTAATTTGTTGTATCTCACTTTATTGTGAATTAACTTAAAAAATCGCATATAACGCGTCACAAGCTAATCTAATGAATAAAAAGATTTTAAGAATATTTCCATTTCAGTATATCACCAGGTAAATTTGCTTTCTTGTGAACAAATAATCAGAGAGGTGGTGGCCACGGTAGAGAAGATATAGCATTTACTAACTGAAGTGGCACGAT
>JAAAQI020121620.1:0-15670 GCA_011800005.2 Stichodactyla mertensii
CTAATCATTATCTTCAAATGAGGGAATTTTAAAGAAAATTCATTAACGAAATCCAAGGCTCCGGAACTACCTTAAATGGACAGAATTTTTCCGAGTTCGCTGTCAAGCTAGTGACAAACTGAATACCTCCCTCAAAAATGAAACCGTTTTCTTGTACTATGGTATTCATGGTTACGCCGCGCTACAGGCCTTGACAAAACTAATACAAGATTCTAATTGTCTGTTACTCTGCAAGAAAACAGATATCAAGGAGATGCGTGCATTCTTTGTCCGTTTTCGCCACGAAGCTTCTTAAAGGCTCGGACACACGATGCAACGTCTGCGACGTTGCTTGCAACGGGGAAATCGCACCGTGTTACCCGTGCAAATGTTGCGCGCGACGTCGCAGAAGTAGGAACGAGTTCTACTTTTGCGACGTGTCGCATCGTGTGTCCGAGCCTTTACTAGTCTATCTCCCTTGTGCTCCAGATAGCATAGCAACCCTCGTCAACGAAATTGTGACGTCATTACAAGAGGGGCAAAAACTTTGACATTTTTTAAAATACTTTTCTCAGGGAGACGCAGCGTTTTGGTATAACCTGAAGAAAAATGGTGACGGTGATGATTCTACGCGTCATGCAGCATGCCCCGTGTTGATTGGAAGCAAATGGGGTACGTATGTGATTATAATTCCCTAGATCCACCCCTCCCCCTAAATTTCTACGTTGTTCTGGCTTTCTCTAATGAGCAAATGGAGAAGAAAGAATATTAGGAAAACATGAAATGGAAATTAAATGGAAATCCCACACCTTGAAGCAATTCTCCGGCAAAAACCCCGGAGTATGAAGTCAAAATAAAGGCTCAGACTTACGATGCCACCCGTTAAAGTAGAAACGAGTTCTATTTTAGCGATGCCGCCGCCGACCTTGCGCGCAACAGTTGTTGCACGGATGATGGTTGCAAGCAACGTCGCAGCCAACGTCGCGTCGTATGTCCGAGCCTTAAATATCCTTTAACCAGGGACATGCACAAAAGGTTTAAATTCATTAGTAAATTAATGCAGTGCTTTTTTTCCTCTTTGTAGTTGCAAACAAATGGATTCATGAACTAGGTCAAGAATTTAGAAGAAAGTGCAGCCTTAATCCCTACGAATAAACCACTCGCGTAACACTAGTATGTTCATTTTCTAAATAAATACATGCTATATATATTGATATATACTAATGTTGCTATGGTAACGTCCAGTAATAATAACCACTGCTAATAATCCCTGGTGGAATATGGTTCGCAAATTCAAGAGCAGAAGTTATTCGACAGAGGCCACATACTGTCCACAGGTAGCCCGGTCGATGGAATTTGTCTAAAATATAGATATTTTAAACCTTTGCCCTAGGTAAATATTTTAAAAATTTTATAACAGAATTCTTGCGTTCTAACATTTAGCCATAGAATGTTTATATTTGACATAAATAATAATTCTAATAAATCAATAATATTTACAAATATAAATTTATTGTTCTTGGTTATGGGTTCAGGATTGTCCATATTCTGTTGTTTTTCTACTTATTCGACTGTTTTTCTCTCTGGTTTTGGTTTACCTTTGTCGCTTTCTGAATTACTTTATTGACGTTACTTGCTGGATCAGTGCGCACAACATCACTCAAATCGTTCACTGTGGTGTTACACACGGCGCGTTCTGGGTCCCCTGAATCGTTTGGTAGACCTTTTTCTGAAGATGTACACTCGTTCAGTGAGTGCGCACCTAAAAAACGGCTCTGCGAACGAAATTGCCAAAATGTCTATCAAGTTTGGATGCGCACGCAGCCTTGAGAAAAATATCTGTTGCAGACGGCGCGAATTAGATCATCCCAATAATGTAGTACTAAGAGCAACCAAATGAAAATCCTGAATGTTATCAGTACCATACTCTTGTGGCGCAAAGGGACACTCCTGAAACTTTACTTGTGTGCTGTAGAGTGACTCGTCAAGCCTGTATAACGTCAGGTAACTCGCCAACGTCACTGTACGTGCACCAACCTTTCACCATTCGTTCTTCGGTCGGTAGGATTCGTGTATCGTTCGAGAATCGACTTGTTATCGATTATTCGTTTTCTGTCTTACCACATGGACGTAAGAACTCGTTGCCATACTCGTGGATCCACTTGTTAGCGACTGAAAATAGAGCATTTTTCGAATGAGTGGGAAACGTACGGCCGACGTACAGCACTTACGACATACAGTAACACTGAAATTGCTTTCCATTTTCATGTGAATCATCCAGTAACAACCCGCAGTTCAGCTTAAGTAACATACAGTATAGCTACGAGTTTTCCCTGTCGTATACGAAATTCGCATAGAGCGGTTTTCGTATGAGAGAGAAACGTACGGTATCGTCTTATAGCACGTACCCGGTACGGTATCCTGTATCACTGAAATGGCTTTCCAGTGTTTTTAAGTGAATCCGCCAATCCCGACACGTAATTACGATGACGGTAAGAAACTGTACGGCTACGACTTTTCCGTAGCGTTTTCCACTTGTACGGTGAAAACAATATTTTACTCGCATCGAGCGAGTAAAATGCTGTTTTTATCACGAGAAAATAAAATTCATATCTTCAAGCCAACGTGTAATGTTCTTTTTATTATATGGACAAACTGAGGCAAACTAAAATAAAAACATAAGTTTAATTTTAAACTGGCGGGAAAATTTTTTAGGACGCGCGCGTACGTCCGGGACATTTGGTACATAACTTTTTCATATCTTCACTAGTGAAAATATGGAAAATACGATTGTTTTAGTTTCCGGTAAAACACTATTATCCATATAAGCCTGGTTCTCACTAGCGACGCAAGCATAAGCGCAAGCAACATACGCAGACTCAGTAGGGTAATGCTCACTAGTGGTCCTTGTTTTTTCTCACACCTCGGTGATAAATGCAGTACTGAGTCTGCGTATGTTGCTTGCGCTTATGCTTGCGTCGCCAGTGAGAACCAGGCTATAATGAGCAGATTATTAAGTACACGTGAAGAAGTTTGTAAAGGCACCGTATCCAGAATGTTTGCGCTCTGCATCGTCACTGCATGGATTGTACCGTGAGTGTCTCAGACTTACGATTCTTTACATACAAACACGTGCGCGCGCATCATCCTGCGCATTCGACTTACCCCATTTGTCACCTAGCAACACGGGACATCCCGCGTGTAGTGTGTCTAAATCTCCTTCACCAGATTTCTTGAGATTATACCAAAACAATGCGTCGCCCTGTGGAACGATAGAGACGTATCTAGTTTTTTACAAATCGACACTATAAAACTAATAAGTCGTAATCAAGGGAAAAGCTGTAATTTTTAAGGATTTCTTACCTTAATTGCCTTTGAACTGACGTTTAATTTAACAAAAACTGTTGCTCCACCAGCTTCAACATCAGATAGCTGTAACATGAATGTTCAGGACTGCGTCAGGTCAACCGTTTATTAGGGGGAGGGGTGGGGACGAACATCGCACGCGCACGATATTTCCGCCACAACTTAAAAAACAGCCTTTGAAATTGAGATGCGCTACAAAGGAAGCGTTTTCGAGCTAAAAATTATATTAAAATCTACATATTTAGAGAGAAGGTGGGCCTGTCCAAACTTGGTTTCCGCATATCATTGCAAAACCACAGGGAACCCGGCGCCATAACTGAATGTTTCAAGGACCATGTGTGTCGGACACTTACGTAAAACATCAGGGTTGCTATTCTGTTTCCTCTGCCCATTTTAGCGATAGACGATATCGACATATCCTGACAAAACAAATGGAACACTTCGAAATGTATACAATATGCTCCTTTTGTGATGTCATGTGTAACGATGTAGTAACGTAAGGGGGTGCAAATAGGGGGCGTGCTATCATTTTTATGTACCTCACAAGGGGAAGGTACGTATCAAAAATCTTGGGAGTGTTGTGGGGTGAGTGCACATTTATCCATCTAGTAAGGGACCTGATTATTTCTTGCATCTTTTTATGGGAGGAGTGGAGAAAATCATAGTAAAAATGAAATGAACCTCTCCCGCTCCCGCACTAATTAATGGTAAGCCCCTAGCATCGTAATTATAACGGTCACTAAACATTCGCCTCTTCACAGTCTCGTTTCTCACTCAAGTGATAAGAGTAGAGCCATTTTTCAAAGAAGAAGTTTTCACCTCACTCGGGCATTGATTTTTCTCTTTCTCGGTAACGTAACGTAACGTAACGCAGCGCAACGTAACGCAATGCAAAGTAACGACATAATGACATACCACGGCATGATCCACGTGAGGCTCGTATTGACCACCTAGACCATAATTGTTAACCTATGAATACAAATATAAGGATACAGAGCAAATTTGTAATGCATGTGTCAATATTAATCCCGTCGGGGGTCGGGCATATGTGGGGCATTTGTTCACTCTTGGGTGTCCCCACCCTGGGGAATTTTACCACCTGGTTTACCCGGGTATACCAGGGTACGGCATTTTAAACAAATCTTTAATTGGCATGGATGACTGCCGAGGTGGGGAAATTTGACTCATCTTTCTTTCCATATATAGTAAACATTAATGGAAACCAAATGGACCATCCGTACTTTTCTGAGCTCCATTTGGTTTCCATTAATGTTTACTATATATATATTTATTATTTATTATATCATTTTTCTTTCCCCAGGGTAAATAATTTTAACAGAAATTATTGAAAAATTACAAATGCCCCACGCTCAACCCCACCCCTCTTGGGTTTAACATTGATACACGCACAAGCTGAGCCGTGCGAAACAACGTACGCTGTCATTGGCGTTGCTGGTAAGGGACCAGTGACATTTTACCAGTTACCTGTAACTCCTCAGCTGTATCCATATTGAGGCCAGTTAATGCACCGATTCTTTTATTAATCTTCTGCACGAGATCACTGTCCTCATCTTTTAACCAGGCACTGTATAAACAGTTAATAGTGATTACTGAAACAGGATCCTGACTGAGAGGTCCCTAAAGGCTCGGACACACGAGCCTGCGACGTTTTTTTGCAACGGGGAAATCGCACCGTGTGTCTACCTGTACAATAGCGCTGCGCGTCAGTGACGTCACATCTCAGACAAAAAAAAAACAAAACAAAACAAAACTCAAACCAAATTTTTCATCTCCTTGCCGTCCGGTTTCTGCCGTTTGGTTTGTAATGACCACTTTTTTAAAAAAGAAATGTTTTCATGCTAAAATGCATGAAATATTTTCATGATAAAATGTATGTTTCTCCGTGTTCATTTCAGTCTGATTACTGTTGTCTGAGTGTTGCATCTATTACGCGAGTTATTTTTTAGGACCGACTCACATTAAGCAACGTCGTCGCAGGGAACGTCGCATCGTGTGTCCGAGCCTTATAGGTCCCGTTACATTGTGCAATTTTCTCAGGAATTTGTCAAACAACGCGTGAATGAAATATAAGACTTGGTAACAGGAAGTTTAGATTTCCTGGTCAATATTTTGTATACTCAACTTTTTGCTTATTCTATAATCCACGACTTCTGATATTCCTGTTTCTAAATTGTTTACACCAGCACGCAATAACTGTTAAGAAAACGAACACGCACAAGAATGAATAAAACTGAGCAAGTCATCAGTCAGTACTCCAGGCTTTGTATAAATACATAACTAAAAAATAGTGCACGATTCGAATATGCTGAGCCCTGAACGTAGCGCAGTCCACACCTCCTAGAATTGCAATAGCCCACTTTCGATATTTTGGTTTACTAATCACACAATAAGATCTGAATCGGGGCTCCAGGGAAACAATGAAATAATTGCAATTTTTCTTTTGCTTCCTCGGAGCCTCGATCTAGATCCTATTGTTTGTGATCACTCAACCAAAATTGCGATTGGTTGTAAGCATGACACTGCGCATGTTCATAAAATCAGCGGGAAAATAACGAACGCGTATTAAAGATACACACGATTCATATGTGTTAAGGTTAGATTGATTAACTGTTTTTTATTCTCTACTTTGAAGGCCCCTTTGCATAAATACGTTAGCTTGCTATCCTTCACTGCACATGAAAATTATTGTGTTCATGCAAAGTGCCCCTCGAATTTGATGCATGATACTCATATCATATCTTATCATAGTTCAACACCGTTACTAAGCAATAATTGATCTTGCCTTGATCGAATACTCCCGATCAGCTCAGTTGGAATGAAAGACAGGAATTCAAGGAACCGCACGGCCCGAAGTCTCTTACCTTAGGACGAGCCAACGATATCAGCCCGTCCACTTCCTTATCACTCAGTACGCCACGGAATATTTGAATTCGCGGGTTTATACTCAGCGTTTCAACTCTAAAAGGCTTTAAATACGACCTCGGGTGACTGTTGTCATAGTAACAGGTTAATCTAGGATCGTTACTAGGTAACGGGCCATCTTGTTGTGCCATGCGACATTTACAGATGTAATCGTTCATGAACTCGTTGTCGTCTTCATCGTCGTCAGATAATCGTTTGCCTCTCACGTTTTTCGCCACCATACTCCTCATGATATCCAAGTTGTCAAGCAAAATTTCATCCGAGGGATCTGGGGATTAAAACATATAGAAACACAGGTAGCCCACCTGACTGCATTAGATTATTGGACTGTAACTGTTTTCT
The DNA here is from genome assembly GCA_011800005.2 of Stichodactyla mertensii. Lineage (NCBI taxonomy): Eukaryota > Metazoa > Cnidaria > Anthozoa > Actiniaria > Stichodactylidae > Stichodactyla > Stichodactyla mertensii. The sequence goes on from JAAAQI020121620.1 coordinate 6,631, forward strand.
CTCAAAACACTGAATCTGAAAGGCAGGCAGCTTGTTCATCCAATCAGGATGCCTGGAAATGATATCATTGGTGCGAAAATTAACACGCATTGCCGGCACGGTTATGGTACTGACTGTCCCATTAGGTGTCTCGAAGTAGTCTCGACGGGCGCTTCCACTTTTTATGGCGGCGAATTGATAGACTTCCCCTTGTCTGATCAAAACGTCTTTTGCACCAGAAGTCTATCAATTCGCCGCCATAAAAAGTGGAAGCGTAACTGCGTCAAGACACCTTAAAGATCATCCCACGCTACGTTAACTACGACACAAAATAAATCGCTTAACGCAATTAAAACAAGGTCCGAATAGACCTCTTTCCTTTGGGTGTAATGTTTTCCCATTTCAGACCACGTGTCATCCTCTTGGGAATAATATCCTTTGTTCGAGGCCGTACATATTAATGTATCTTCTCAAACGTTACCAAGAAACAAAGAGATAAAACCCACGAGGGAATGACACGTGATCTGAAATGGGAAGTAGGAAGTCGGCTTACCATAGCGAGCCATTTCTTGATAATAACCTAAAGACTTGTTGTAGTTTGCAAACTAAAGGGAAAAAATAAATAGGATAGTAAATAATTCGGTACGGCGGTTGTCACACAAGGAAAGAGAGACGACGTAACTATATCACGTGATATTGAAGCGACAGGCATGAGATTAATATTCCGAAGTATTTCTTTTTACATATTTAGACATCAGATTCAGGGATAACTTGGTCAGTAGAGCAGATTTTGGATGACTTCATTTCCATGTACTCTGATGACTTTTTGCGCATTCACACTTAACCAGGAAACCGGTCGTATTTTCAAACCAACATGCCGAGCTGTGGTCACGTGACCGACTGTTTCGCACAATCGTTCAGCTGATAATCAGACTAAGACTGAACAGGTTATGGACATTTCCCAAGATGCAGTTAAATGACTTTTATGGCAAATTCGTAGTCACTGTGTTAGATTGGATTTCGTGCGAGTGGGAAACGACATCGATACAGCAAATTCATAGCCGTACTGTGGCACTACTGTACTTTACAGTAATCGTAACCACGTGTTGTGATTGGATGATTCATATGTAGAGCTGTTAAGTTGTGACGTATTTCCGGGTCCAATTTTTCATAAAATGCGCTAAAATAAAACCAAAACGTTTATCCACAATTCCTCCTCCACCTGTAATAAACAGATCTATGTACACCAATTCCTACTATGAAGAACAAAGAAAGAAAAATCTTCAAAGAACTGCTTTTCATTTTGGACCCAGAAGTCGAATTACGTCACACTTAACAGCTCTATGGCAAGCCATTTCAGTGTTGCATCATACCGTACCGTGTACATGCTGTACGTGTCAGTACTGTACTTATCCCTATCATTCGAAAACCGATAAAACATAGATAATGTAATTAAAGACTTGGACTAGCGGCATCTTGGGAAAAGCCCACATAAGGAATTGGGTACCCTGTGTTATTGTCCTCACTTGATACTCCAGGAATGCAAGATGATTCAGGACCTCACTGCGATTCGTATCTCCAGCCATATCACGCAAGGTATACTGGGTACCCATAATGCTTATCGTGCTTTCCATCCATATCAAGGCAAGTTTTCTGTGTCCATTGATGTAGGCTTGGCGACCAAGCCGAAAAGTATCCATCGCCGTGAGCTGATTGGTTGTCGAGCGCGTATCGATTTTCCCACGAGATAATGACATGGCTATCGATTGATTTAATTGGTTCGACTGGTTATCGATTGATTCCTGTGTGTATACTGGTTTTACCGAGTGATTATCGATTTTTCCTTGCAGGAGAGTCCGAGGGCTGATGTCGTAAACCTTGCTTAGTCTGAGCAAGGCATTTAACGCTCCGTCAAAATCCTTGCGGGAGAAAAGTTTAAGCGAATCATTCTGTTGTGTTAAGACGTTTAGAAAAACTAGAAAAGAAAGAAGAGAATCTTTAATGACATAGATCCTAACAACTTGGTACGTTAACCAATGGATTAGGGGCTTGGTATAAATTAGCAGGGGGGGGGGGGGGGGAGGGGGAGAAAGAAGGAGGGTCATCATTTTTGGAGCCTTCCAAAAGGGTGGATCATCTAAAAATAGACAAAAGGAAGAGGGAGGGTCACATAAAATTATGCCGAGTCAGGATCAGATTAAGTATTAAATGCTCGAAAAATGGGGGCATGAAAATTTAGTCCAAACCCACACGGAGTTAGCCAAAATTATTCAGGATTCTGCACGCGCAAGCGAGGCCAGCGGACCAAAACATCGTAATTTTTGGGCAATGGATCTCTGGCTTCTTTGCCTAATAAAAAAGAGGAAGAGCTTACGGTTTTGCATCTTCGCTTTGGATCTAACATGTGACAACATGATATCTGTTTTCTGATAATTCCTAAGTCCTCGTTCTATATCTTGTACCTTTTTCTCGGTCACTTTGCATATTTTTTTCTGTGAGTTAAATTAGAAACCTCGAGCTCTCCCACGCTGTTGTTTGACTCGGTACTTATCCATGCTCGCCCTAACCACATCTTACCAACAAGTAGCACAGTGACCAACAGAAATAGAAGTGACCCCCAACCACTAGATTCTTCACTGTTTTCGTTTCTATCCGCTATGTTCGTAGCTTTAAAAACTTATCATTTATTATTCTTTTATCGGGTCGAAGAGACAAAAAGAAAGAAAGAAAGTAAGTAAGTAAGTAAGTAAGTAAGTATGTTTTGGAAACTCTTTGACGCAGATTGTTTTTCAGTAAAGTTATTTTATCCTCAAACAACATGAACTTAATTGACGTCTTATCTCTCTTATTTTGAAACACAATTCAGAGTTTATCTTCAAGGTCAAATGATCGCGCAGTTGCAGGTAAAGCTGTTTGTTTTATGCAAGACCCCTTATAACACATCATCTATGGTCTTACTCGCTTGTTATACACAGCATTCTGGTAGGACCAGAGTACTATAGCAGCAATAGCCTGGCTTATCGTGTTGACAGTAATTGATCACCGAAGAATTCTTAAAAAAGCGAAATGAATTTTAAAAAAATCATGTCTGTATTTCGCAGGGCTCGAAAAATCCTAATTAATTCCAAAATATTGACGTACCGCCATACCCTCGAGACATCCATCTTCTCAGACCTGACAGGCGATTTAGTGCCCTTCTGTCCTTTCGATACCATGGTGGAATCGCCCACAAAGAGTTCTAGCCCGCAGGCATCAGGGGAGAGAATAGCCGGCCCCAGACCATTTCACGCCTAAACCCTTGCTCTACATGCTATCCACGACTATTAACATTGTTTAGAAGCCTATTATTATACTAATTCACTAAATCCGTGGTTTCTTTTTTTCTCTCTTTATCTATTTTAAATCATTCATTCTCTCTAGAATAATTAAAATATGAAGAGTTTTAGGTCTTTTCAAATTGCCTATTGATTATATTAAAGTATTATATAGATACTGCAGATTTTTACGTATAAGGTGCGGTATGCTCTAACACTGAAATGGCTTCCCATTGTTTTCGTGTGAACCATCCAATCACAACAGAGGTACAGTTACGGTTACGGCCGGTATCGTTCCCCACTCTCAAACAAAAACCGCCCTATAGATACTTTAAGTATTCATGAATACTACGGGTCAAAGCTAAGAAGATATCTATTTACTAAACCTAACTCAGGAAATGACTACACTGACTTGAAGAGGCACAGAGCATAAGGATTACCGAACCTGACGCCCGCTAATGAAAGACACACGTCATGCTATTAGCTGTCGCCAAAGAATAACTTAAATTAAGAAAAAACTAGATTACAGTGATTACATTATTCACTGGCTCACGACTTACAGAGCTAAAAAAGTACAAAATACGATACGCACTTTATCAGTTGCTACATACAAAACAATGGATTCAATTCGAGGTTGTTGGACTTTCCGAGCATTAGTGAAAACATCTCTAAGGAGCTCTTACGTTTTGACCTATTTCCAAGTCCTGTTTCTCTCAAAATTCAGTAAAATAAAGCCAAAACGCTTATTCACAATTCCTCCTTTACTTCCAACAAGACAGAATTCTGTACTACAATTCATGCTATGAAGAAAAGAGCTTCACCAAACTGCTTTTCATTTTGGTCCCGGAAGTCCCTTATTTATACAACTGACGTCACATTTAAAGTTGTGACGTATTTCCGGGTACCAACACTTAGGGTTTTGTGCAACAATTCCTGCAAGAAAACTCTTCACAACAACAGTACTTTTCATTTTGGACTTCATACAACTGACGTCACTCTTAAAAGCTCTAATTGGCTAGACCACATTAAAATATTTTTTGTTTCTCTATCGTCTTTCTTTCTTTCCTTCTTTCTTTCTCTCTTTCCTTCTTTCTTTCTTTCCTTCTTTCTCTTTCTCTTTCCTTCTTTCTTTCCTTCTTTCTTTCTCTCTTTCCTTCTTTCTTTCTTTCCTTCTTTCTCTCTCTCTCTTTCCTTCTTTCTTTCTTTCTTTCTTTCTTTCCTTCTTTCTTTCTTTCTTTCCTTCTTTCTTTCTTTCCTTCTTTCTTTCTTTCCTTCTTTCTTTCTTTCCTTCTTTCTTTCTTTCCTTCTTTCTTTCTCTCTTTCCTTCTTTCTTTCCTTCTTTTCCTCTTCCATTAACAAAGTTTACATTGAAAGCTTTCCTACATTTTCATTGTTTATTATATACCAAGCTAGCCTATCGTTGACCTGACGTGGGGTGGCTACATTTGATTTAGCAACGTTTATATGATGAAAATCGGCCTATGGGGTCGGTCCGATATTTTTGCCGTAAGGACCGTGCTCTCGGTTGATAAGTAAAATAAATAATACTTAGTATTTGTGAATAGATATTCTACACCTGTTACACGACATACTACTCCACGAACGTTCTTTTAAGAGAACTTTTTCTTTTAAGGAAGAGTCTTGAAAGTTTCTTTTCGTCGAAACTACCGGCTGAAACTAGAGCAAAAGATTCTACATCTCAAGTCACCCCGATAAACCAACAATACAAGTGCTGATAGAACGATGAAAGGGTCTCATACTATCGAAACCGGACGCCCGTTGAACTATCGATAAAAATAACCGACACTTCAATGATTTCGGCGCGAGTCTGGTAAAAACGTGATTATGTGCTGTACAAAAATTTGATTTTCGGGCGCTTTCACTATACTACTGGACCCGGTTGTTCAAAGCCTGATTAGTTCTAATCCTCGCTTAACTCTATAGATTTTATTAAGAAAACAAAAACCGCCTGCACATTTTTCTGCAGAAAATACATTTATTATGACGGATTCACAGCCAATCAGTGGCGACATAGTGGATAAAATATTAATATAAGATGTTTTTCCGTGTGATATTGGTCTAATATCACACGAGGGAAGTTTGGGAGAATTCGAGAGCTGTTGTGTAAAACCGAGTCGTAGGCGAGGTTTTACACAGAGCTCGAGACTTCTCCCAAACTATCCCGAGTGTGATAATAGACCGATATCACACGGAAAAAAAAATTTTATATTTTTTTTGTAAAATAAAGAAAAGCAAGCCGTGTGATATTGGTCTCATGTAAACATAGCAGCTAGCCAATCAGAAAGCATGTTAGAAATTTGTTATTTTACAAAATACTATAGTTTGATACTAACTTGAAATGTGGTTAATAGACACCCGAGAACATGTACCCAAGGTGTTCAGTGTAACTGTGTACGAGCAATTAAGCTATAATTGATAAATTCTGTGACTGCGATACCAGAGTCACAGCCATAAATTCAATAATTAAAACTATGAATTTATAAATTTAATCTTGGATACTTCAAGCATGGCATAGTCAGTAGCAGTATCATCTCTATATCATCTGCATGGCCGTTAATTACTATCAAGACTGAATTTCAGCAATTTCATAATGACATATTTGGTAACTTTGTAGTCACTGTTTTTGGCGCTTTGGAGAAGAGTATTCTAAACGAATTAAACCAACAATGAATAAAAAACGGAGATGATATCACTTTTACACGGTATGGAGTTGCATTCGTGTTACGCTGTTGATCTACGATTTAAGTTTTCTTGGCCACCACATACGAACCATACGACTAGGATGTTTTATTAGACTATACCTATAGCCAAGCGGATTGCACTGAAGCCATTGGTGACTTAGGGATTGACTTCTACTTGATAAATCAACATTTGAGTACAGAAAGAATTATTTAAGTATAGAAAGTAAAGAGGGTTTATAATCCTCGTAATTACCTTCTCTGTGTGGTTGCTCTATCAAATGATTCACTACTTCTTCCCAATCGTCTTCAAACTGATTCAAGGTCGCAAACGCATTCACCGGGTTGACAATTAAACCGTTCAAATCCCTAACATCTGATAGCCGCCTCTGTAAATCTTTCTTTTTGACGCGTAGAAAATTCTTCAGCTTCTTAAGCCGACATTTTTCTTCCTTGATGTAGTTCTGCAAAGCTTGATCAAGTGAATGTTCGACTTGGAAGTGCTCCAGAAGTTGAGCGGTGGATGTAAAGACCTCAGTTACGGCAGGTTGGAGAGAGACGGCGATAAATAGCACAGGGATAGCCACAGAGGGGCAAAAGACTCTCATTCTTGTTCAGTAGTTTTCATGGACGTTTGTGGAAAGACGACCAACGAAATCACTGAACAAGGTCAAGAGCAGGACCTCAACACCCGATTCCATACGCACTCACTGTTGACATAAGATTAGGTGGCATGAATACGGAAAGTACGTACGTGTGGTTCGTAGTAAGGTCTTCCACTCTCACCTCTAATTCCGTCTTTAAACTCTTCTACAGGTCAACGGTTAATTGTCATCCTTTTCCTCTAAAGACAACCTTTTGTCATTGCGTGGTTCGCTAATACGACAAATGGACAAATTCCAGATCACCTGACAAAACTTCGAGAGCCATAAAACGGTATTTCCTGCTCTGGGAAGGGATTTGGACTCCCTTGGAACCTCTTGGTCATCGGATACACCATAAGGATCAGTGACTAGTGCTGTCGGTATCGAAATAAATGTCTCTTGTGGTCAAGGGTTGGACGTTTTCTTGGTGTACAGCTAATCTTCAATAACGAACACTCTGTGTTTTGATATTTTTTTGTTTTGTTTTTAGAAAACTGCTCAATTCTCTTCACAGGTAGCCCAGTATATGTTTTATACTAAAAAGAAAATAACAAAACCTCGTCTGTATAGTCTGAAACTCACAAGAACAACAAATAAGGACACAAAGAGTCTTAAAGGTAAAGTGTTTTTTAATTTGCTTTGTTTTTTGATATTTCAGATTTTTTGATATTTTTGCTGAACCAACGGCATTCAAGCAGTTATTACTGACAGGAACAGAGCTTGGGCTACCTATGTCCTTTTCCCCCTGCGTCATGCAACAGGCAGCCCAAGCTTTTTTTGCATCTTCCCGGAGTTACCCATAATTCTCCTTGATTTAGCGCGTGCAAGCGAGGTCAGGGTCTGGTTAGGGACAAAGTATAAGGAGACTTTGAAAATTGAACAGAAAACAAACCGCTTTTTGTCAAATGTGGATCAAAATGCGAAAGAAGGATGTAAATGGATTTGCCAAGTACAACATCTGAATAATAAAACTTCTGTTCTTGTTTAGACAGTAGACGAATTTCCTCAAAACTACGATCAGTTTTCAATGTTTTTGTACCCTGACCTCGATGGCGCACGCAAATCATAAAGAATTGTGGGAAACTACGGGAAGGAGCATCTATTGGGAAATGAATGCTTCTAGTTGGTCTAGTTATGGTCTTTGGTCCCTTATTATAAGGAAATGTGTAGAAAAACGTTTCCACAGAGCTTGGGCCACCTGTGCGTGCATTAGCATTCAGTGCATTTTGAATACATTAGCCATAATAAAAGCAACAATTTTTCTATTTTTCTCAATCTATTGACCAATCTTAATTAGCAGGAGAGCGGAGGGGTTGAGAGTCGTCCATGTAAAAGGCTTTCATTTTTTGTTTAATTTCGAAGCAGTACAAACTCCCGAACAGAAGTTTCCCATCGAAATGTCTGATATCTCATTTCTTGTCGCACCTTTGATCCCAGAATGACTGTCTATATTCTCTTATCCCGCACCATTTTCTCGTGGCTAATTTGTGCAACTTTCTGAGTTCTTACTTACTTTCAAGTTTTCTAAACATCAGTTTCTTTTATTATAGTTTTCATCGCCATTAAACGTAGATTCCATTGTACTAGACCTCGGGCAAAAACTGGCCATTCATTTGTATCGATTGCGCATGTTCGTCATGTGAGACTCATTCGCTCCACGTCTCCATGTGCGCATTACTTTTGTGTGTGCGTGGTCATATAGATGGACGTAATGTTCATGTCATTGTGATATTAACAAGAGGCTTTGTCACATTGCTTTATTGGATGATCCAATAGATTTTTGGTTGGCAATTTAAATGATAGTTAACCAAAACAAAATACGTCGTATGCCCACCATATTCAGAAGCCTATTGGTAGAAGTATTATTTGAGAGATGCATGCGTGAGCCATCGACGATCGGAATCAGGATCGATGATTGTTGGGGGTTTTTTCTTGAGGAATCATGGCATGGAAAATGCTTCATCTTCGGCAAATTGTGCTTTGGACATAAGAGTTGGCTGCCTCAATAACATAGTAAGTTTTCCTATTTGCAAAAATTCCTAGAGAATCAATAGAAGAGTGTAGTGTGGCTCAGTTGAGGAGATGGCTACTTTGAAGAGGAGAAAAAACTTCAGGCAAAAAGGTTGTCGTGATTGCCACAGGTAGAACACAAAAAAAAAAAAGAAAAGAAAAAAGGAAATAAAAAGAAAAAAGAAACGAGGGGGAAAAAAGAAAAAAGAAATAAAAAGAAATGAAAAAGGAAGAAAAAAATGAAAATGTGACCCTTTCGGAATTCGAACCCGGGTCTGCCACGGTAATTAATTCAAAAATACTGTAAACACACATAAAGATCAAGTAGCTCAAAGCACGGGGAGGGTTTGAAAAGTCATCAGGGAAAAGTTGGGGTTAATGAATTATTAATCAG
>JAAAQI020121631.1:0-15668 GCA_011800005.2 Stichodactyla mertensii
TCGGTGATAAATGCAGTACTGAGTCTGCGTATGTTGCTTGCGTTTATGCTTGCGTCGCTAGTGAGAACCAGGCTTTAAGCAACAGAAAAAGTCAAAGAAATGTCAGTCGTTTCACGCCACCAAGTGCGGTTTCGCACGAAGCCTCGCCTTCATGTATCATTTTCGAGAACTCGGAAGCAATTAGCCTATTGAACTGCTTTGGAATGAATTCCTGCATGGGGCCTATATGTCAATGGTTCGACTCTGAGGGGCAACAATTATGTAGTTTTAATCTGTCTTGCTATTCGAAAGTGACACTAAATCCAGTCTAAGGCCCTGTCCACAAGTATAGTGTACGGATATTTTTGAATCTTCAACTTTTTGGACGTTGGTTGGAAAAAAAAAAAAAAACAACAACAAAAAAAAACATTAACACGAAGCGAATCGTCACTGCACACATACTTTTTGAATCCACGACGTTTTCGGTTGACAGAGCATGCGCACATCCCTGAAACTTGATACTGTAACGTCAGCATGTTAAAAAATACACGGCTCGACCGTCCACAGGATGCTGTACGCACAGCGTATTCCAAAAATACACTCTGGAGAGCGTATTCAAAAAGTTGCAGATTAATTCATCGACCGTATTCACCGGATACCTGTGGACGGAACCTAATAGCACTGTTCTCTAAAGAAGCAAGCAAGAAATACGCATGCACTTTAGTCTCTATGCTCTCTACAATCTCTCTCTTCTCTCTGCAGTGGTGCACATGAAAGGGATCTGGATACAAACTGCATTGTCCACCAGTATCCCAAACAGGATATACACCTAATTGCAAGAACGTTGTCACAAGAAAAAGAACTTTAGTAATTTAGTGAGAACGGAATAAATTAAAAGACAAAAGAAAAAGTTCAGCTTCAGTGATCTTCTTTTGTTTTTTAATTAATTCCTATCCCACTAAATTATAAATGTTCTTTTTTCGTATGACAACGTTCTTGCAACTAGGTGTATTTAGTGTGTATACTTACAATACAGCTTTGGTATCTTTTCGAATGATTTGCATAGCAAAAGGTTTTTTCCTTGTGATCTTAATCTCGTAGTTTGGGTTCGACACTTTGGTGGTTGCTTTAGGCATCGTGACGGGAACTTCATATCTTTGAACGTTGGGATCGTAGAACTGAATATAAAAACGAAAAAAATAAGAAAAGAAAAGAAAAGAAAAGAAAAGAAAAGAAAAGAAAAGAAAAGAAAAGAAAAGAAAAGAAAAGAAAAGAAAAGAAACCTTGGATGCAGCACTGTCACGACTAGCTAGAATTTAACGGCACGTATTGTGAATTTTTCCTCACCAAAGCCGCTCTAATAATACAATTTGTTACCTTGAATCTCACACGATCACGTGTCTGGAACTCAATGTCGAGCGTGACGCTCTCGGAGTCATTTCCATATATGGACCTGTAGTTGATACGTCTTAGGTTCACTCTCTCACCAAGGCTTGTGTCCTCCTTGTCTCCAGTCATCTCGTATCCAGCTTGATAGTTTTCTTTATAGTAACACCAAGGAACTCCCTGGAATACAGGAAAATTATTATTGAAAGGGAAGAGGTCGGAGAGAGAAGTATAAGGAGAGGAATACAGGAGGAGAAAGAAAGGATACGGAGAAGTATGAGAGGAAGGAGAAGTAGCTGAGGAAGAATACTGATGTGATCATGCGTATATTACTTTATCAGTCAATGAAGTAGAGGTAGAAGAAAAACACGAGGAGGAAGAAGGAGAAGGAGGGAAGGTAAAGGAGGGGGAGGAGGAGAATGCGGAAAAAGAGGAGGAAAAAGAGCATGAAGAAGAAAGAAAGAAGTAAAAGGAGAAGGAGAAAAAGAGAAAAAGGGGGAAGAAGAAGAGGAGGAGGAAGAACATGATGCGAAGGCGGAGTGAGAGGAAAGAAATTCTGAAGAAGAAAGAAAGAAAATGGAGGACCATGACAAGAAGGGTCGTTCCCCAAGATAAATGTGGATTTAAAAAGCTATTTCAGTGCAAATGCAAAATATCTATTAGAAAACAACTCAACTTATATGTGGCCACCGGTTTCCTCGTTTCAAGGATCTTTCTCCACCTTTTCTTTCGACTAAAATGCGAACTTGGAAGCACAGAAACAGATACACTGCGGAGCCTCATTCATTCGTATCCGGCTGCCTACCAAGAACGTGCACATTTAATTTTCTGGTTCAGAGAAGACGGGGTCAGACAACACGGGTCGATCAATCAAAATATTACTAATGGTTTTACGGCAGACGAAAGTTTTTAGCAAGACGAATAATTTTATGGATGTTGTATGATTTGGTTGCTAAGATCTGGCATGAATGGTCAAAATCCTAATGAAAGAAAAACAATACTTGACTGCCTCTTGGCTCTTACAGAAAATTGAAAGTCCATCGGCCTTGATTACCATATTGCAGTCCAGACACTAATGGAGAACCTATTGTTAATAGCTAAGTATATAGGAAAGCAATTACTTTTGGTAGAATTTAAAATTTAAATATATATCGAGAGAATTTATCGTTGACGCGCAACGTGTTCTGAAGGTAGCTCCTGTGATGACCAATAAACAAACAAATAGCATAGAAAATGTTTTGAGATTAAAAATTTCTGTTTCCGCGTGTTCGGATAGTTTGCATGTGACAGCTATTATAATGTTAACCCTTCGTAGTTTTCTTTGGAAAAACACGGAAAACGCATCATATAAAATGCGTTTAAAACCTGTCATTAATTAGGAAATATGTATTGTTGCACGGTGAAACGTTTGCCTGAATTGCGTTGGGAGCCACGTTTTAGATTAACGAATTGCTCCCATTAACATCCTAGCTTTGTGAGCTTTCGTCGCGAGAAAGTCCCGCCAAGAGTAGAACTGCTTTCTACTTGAGCAACCGAAACATTTTTATTTTGGCCCGCATGTTTTGGGCAGGGCCTCCCCTTTCCAGGTGCAGAAAACATGTTGGCCCTCCAAAATAGTTTACATAAATCATCATGACCCCCCTCCCCCATCCCCATCCCCAGGTTCCCTGTCCACCAGAACGCTCTGATTTGTTCAAAAGACACATTTTCATTCTGTTTTGACAATAGACACAATACGTACTGTACACGTACAAGTCAGGAGAAGTCGAATATATGAGAAAATAAGGACCCAGAAGATACATCATGTGTATATAGTGTTAAAACTCATGTTTATCTTCTACAATCATCATATATAGTAACTGTTCAGTATTATCCTTGATCCCAACAACTTTGCATAAAAAATAATGACCCCATTTTAATTAATGACCCCCCTTGATGACTTGCATCAAATTTTTCGACCCTCCCTTTTGTGCTGGCATGAAAATAGAACGCCTTCCCCTTTTTCGAAACAGGTGTATATGAAAGAAGAAAGAAAGATTTTTAAGGTGTTGATGAAAAGAGTTTGCTAACTAGGTCAAATTGGCAGTATTATATAATTCGAACATAATAGTACAATATAAATGCCCAGGAGTTAGTTGACTAGAACTACTCCAGTCTGGATCTACCAGATCTACACAGTAGCAAAGTACAGTTTTGGCCGAAGTATGTGGACATCTATCAAGTGTGCATGATCCGGCGTAAGACAGAGACAGCTTTAAAGCATCAAAATGACTATTTCTGATTTCAACATTGCCGCTTTTCGTTTCTAAACACAGGCTAATTTGTGGTTGGTAGCTGTACCTTCGTGGTAGCTTTCTCCCAAACGCAGCCACGTGCTTCGCACAACGTTTGGTTACCATGTTCAGGGAAACAGTCAAATCTCTCTGCTTCTCTCAGTGCGTTGTTGGTCGCAAGGACACTGCAAAGGATGAGAACTATCAACATGTACGCTGCCATGGCTGAGATCTTCGATGCATTAGCTTGGTACAGTTGTAGTGTAATTGGAGACTGGCTGATCAAATAACACGACTAATTTATGCAGGCCACAGGGCCTAAAATATGTCATAGTCATGTCACAGTAGCGTGAGTGTTTACGATTGCAGGGGCGGATCCAGGGGTAGTGAAGAGGGAATGGCTAGCCACCCCGCTCTTTGGGGGTTATAGGAAATATGAATGCTGTTAAAGAAAATTCTCAGATAGGAAATTTATCCCTTAACACGGCTTTAGATTAACGGCAAGGCACCTCAAAAATTCTAGAAAACATACGGTCGCGGCAAGCCACGCTCACGACACAGTTATATGAAATCTACTGTTAGTTTATGATGCGGTACGATGTTAAAATACCCAGTGGTCGAAACTGTTTGAATTTTCTAATGTAGTCATTGCCATTAATGTTGTCCACCGAAAAAAGACAGTTCCGCTAGCGTGACAAAACCAGCCTCACCCCCTCCCCTTAATTCTAAAAACAATGAGTTTAAAATTAAATACTGCAAAAAATAGAGAAGAAAAATGCATTTTTATCCAAGATGCTTGATAATATAAGTAGTTTGATCAGTTTTTGAATAAATATTGGGACTTAAAAATTATTTTTGAGAATAATAAAGAAATGCAAATACATGACTATGTGGGGAGGTGTAGTGAAGATTATACAGCTTGTGTGTTGGACGCGAAACTGTGTTCACACGTAAAACACTTTCCATACAAAACCATCGCTTATCACAGGAAAAAAAGAACTAAAGTTATCATTTATTAGGTAAGAATTGATTACTTATATCATATTCAGTTAATCTGTTAAATATTTCAGTCAAAATTGTTAGGAATTTTATAATTTTGGTCGAAATTTTGTTAATTGTTGTCGATTGTTTCCTCGTCGTTTTTGTCCTCAAAATTTTTTCTCTTTTTCGAATTATAATAAACTATAATATGCTTTAGTTTCCTTATCGAAAAATACACATCTTCCACGTTTATTTGACTGGTAATTATAGTTTCTTTTTGTTGTTTTTGGTGCTCAAAATTCAAGCTGAATTTTATTGATCACAAGGCAACCATTTTGGATTAACTGACATCCACAAATCTTCTCTTATAACTCGCTTTTATTGACTTTTATTTTTATTAATTACGTTTTGTTCAGTGTGCTAGATGCTGTGATCGGTGAAATTTAAGTATTGATAAATATTTTTATAACTTCTACATATATATTATCATAACATTTGATCTTCTTTTTTTAATAAGTTCAATTGTATTCAAAAATATATATCATAACTTAGTTTTCAATTTTAAGACTTTTAGATTTCAAGAGTTTATATCGTTGATTTTATTAATTAAAAATATTATAGAGGCAGTTTTGGTTCTAACATTAGCTTATCATATCATTTATTTAGCAGGGAAAAACAAAACACACTAGGAAAAAAAGACAACTTAATTTATAGAGTTATACATACTATATGTACTATATCATTCAATATACACCTATTTCAAAAAATGTTGTTGGTGAGAGGTTTCAAACCTACACAACTGGACCAAAGAGGACTATGGGTAGTATTTGTATTCAATTAATAGTTTCTACTTAAATTAACGCTTCTGTCACTTGTAGTGTTCATGTGTCTTCGCTGTAAGGCCGAGGCATGGCTAGAGTTGTATATAAGAGTTGGATCATGTTTTTCTAATGTTTCATTGATTACTACCCATAGTCCCTTTCAGTCTAGTCACATAGGCTTGAAGCCACTCACCGAAAATCTTTTTTGAAATAGGTGTACTGATGTTGAAGCATTGGTGCTGTGTGTATGTGTATGCTATTAATTAATGCACTGTCTCTCACAGCTGTTATCTTGCAGGTGGACTCAATAAGACCATAAGCTCTCACATGTAATTAATTCTCCAGTTTTTCTCCCTCTGCAAAAATCAATTTTAATTCAATTGGAACAAAAGCCACAGGTTTTTTTTAGCTCATAGAGCTATTACATGTGAGTTCTTGAATGCTTTTAGCTTGGAAATCCCTTTTAATTAAAAATACCACTAAATAATTATGGATTTATCCACATATTTTTGTTCATTGTATATATATTTTTTTTACTAAAATGGAACTGTGAATTCCGAACAAACAAAAGCAGTCAAATTAACAAATGCATCATCAGTAGATCAAGACCAGCTACCCACTTCAAATTGCTATACACGACTCTTCTATATATTACAGCATATGTATGTTAACTATAGGTAGAAAAAAGCCTGGAAAGTCTTTAACAATCTTGTTTCTAAATTATGATTATTATTTATGCTGTTGAAAGAGAAATGTATAGTACATTGGTTTTAAGAACAAATGATTAATATTGTTAACTAGATAGTTATAAAAATAAGAAACCCTATTCATTACTTTTCAAAATACTATACAATTTCATAATTTTCTACAAAACACCATAATTATAATAAAAATATAGTTCTGTATTTGTCATTAAATAACAATTAAAAATAAATCAGGCATGGAATATTGCCGAGAATCAAATTTATGTCATTTATATTAGGGTGCCTTAATTGATATTGGTCATGAGCAGTCGTGGTTTTATTTAATATTTTTCAATTGCTTTTTTACTCATTATTAAAAATGATGAAACTGTGACCAGCCAAATACAATATATTTCAAAGCTCAGGAATAATATTTCAATTTGAAATCCAAAATTCTAAATGAGTACTCAAACCTAACTACAAAGCTGCACTCAGCCTGCAAAACCATGACCTCAAGTAATTAAAAATATTATCCCATCCAGCCTTTCCAATCAGTCAATAAGTACTTAATATAACATTGTCTTTTATTGGCTGGGAGGTGTAGGTTTTGATCCATATGTTCAAGACCTCATGCAATTTTTTTTTCTCTTTACCTACCAAATCCACTAAAAATGACGAGTATAAGATATTTTCTTTCTGGTTAGCTAGGATGTGAGCAGTCAGTACCCTGGGTCAATATCATATCATTCGGGTTCTGAGGATTAACCAATCAGAGTGTGGGATTCACAGAGATTCCAGGCCAGAAAAAAAAATAAAAATAAACATTACTATATGCAGGTTGATTAAACTGAATTTATTGTTCAAAATTCTCATATTTTTCTTGCCAATAGGAAAGGATAATGAGAGTATAAAGAAGTTAAACAAGCCACATGACCATACATGTATTACCATGTTGTTGTTAATCAAACTTAAGTAAGTGGGGTTTTTTTGGTGGCCAATCCAACAGGTTGGGCCACTTGTTTGGGCCCTGCACTTGCCAAATGTGAGTAGAATTTGTTAAATGTATTGTTCTCTCCCTTGCCATGAGGGTTTTTCTCTGACTGGGTTCTCCTGTTTTCCTTCCTCTGTAAAAATCAACATGTGAGTTGAGAGTTGTATTACTTAAAACAGTTAATGTAGACTGGTATTGCATGTGAGTGATCCAATCTGTTCTAGTGCTTTTGCACCCAATTAGTGCGAAAGCACTAGAATGACTATATAGGCACTTAAATAAAGAGATATATTTATTTATATTATTTTATTACTTGAGGTGCAGTCTTCAGTCTTGGAAATGGGCTGTTTGATACCTTTAGGTATTTGTAATGCTTGCATGTTTGGTTTTGAAGATGTCTACTAGACCAACTAAAACAAATGCAAGGAATTGTTTTTCTCTTTCTTGGGAACAAATAGAAGGAAACAGCTGAACCCAATATGTTGCCCAAGGGTTGTCCTATGTAGTTTTCCATTCAAATAAGAAAATGACAGATGTTACTTCATTATTTCAAAGGTACTTATTATTATAAATCTTTTATAATGTTGAGAAATTCAAACTTACTAGTTACACTATCAAACTATAAAATAGCATGCTTGTTTTGATGTATAACATGATTAACAGCTTTATCCTGTGATTTGAATTTTGAGATATGAATAATTAATTTAAAGTTTCATTTAAGAGCATGTTGCCCAGCAATTAGTGTTTCTATGGCAGCGACAAGTGTGTTATCAATTTTTGAGTATGTTTTGACTTTATCAAAATTAAAAAGGAACTCCCAGACAGAAAAAGAAGTGGTTTACTTGTACAGTAAATATAAATTATCTTTTTTTTACTTCCAGTATTTTCTTTATTTTCTTCATACATTATTTATTATGAAATAACGATACAATACGAGCTTTGATTGGCTAATAACCGGGTGATATAAGACCATGGAAGAATGGTTTCCGTGAAAGCATAATTATTATTTTATTTTATGAAAGCTTTATAAAACGCTTTTTTCATGTTCTTATGCTGTTTTATCAACACTCGGGATGTTGTAAAAACACTCAAAAAGCTTTAGAATTAAAACTATTATAATATCGTGTTTTGGAACATGGAAAAGCGTAGGCCTAATAGACCTTATTCGCTTGGGCGTATTTGTTTTCCCATTTCAGGTCACGTGTCATTCGTTTGGGACTTTTTCCTTTGTTTAATCTCTTGAGAAGACGCATTAATATGGATAAACCTCAAACAAAGAATCGCATTCCCAAGAGGTCTGAATTGGGAAAACATTACGCCCAAGCGAATAAGGTTTATTACAAATGCTTCTTCATCGAAAGGGATTATGGAAAAAAAGAATCTTTTTTTTTTCATCGATACCTTCTTTTCATTCCTATTCCTATTCCTATTTCTTTTTTTTTCTTTTCCTTTTTGAGAGACATGTAATAAGCCTTGAATATTTTTCCTCAGATAAGCCTTCATGAGGGAATGAAGAAAGCAAGGCCGAAAGAATCCTCATGATGGAATCAGAACAGCCAGAAGCAAGTGCTTCAAACTTAATAGACCTCGACGATGAAGCGCTGTATCCAAGCATGGATGAAGAGTCCAAGTCAGCCACTGATGTAGAATCTGATCTTATTGGTGGAGAGGTAGATGGGTCTTCGAGCGTGCACACAGAACCTACTACGAGTCATGAGCAAGTGGACCAAGAGCATTTAATCAAATTTAAAACAAGTAGTCAGGATGTTCATGACATTTTGCAGCCTCAGACAGTTAAAATAGGTTCCGAAGAAGGTTCTGCAGAAGGAGAAATTCGTCAAGATAGAGGGAATGCTGCTTTCGGTGAACACATTAACATTTCTGCTGCTAGTGACGAACAGATACCCCAACGTGTCAGCATTGATGATGAATGGGGTTCTCCTCAGAAACGACTTCGATACGAAACAGATGGCACTGGTTTTGGCACACATGATAATGATGATGATGACGGTGATGATGACGATGATGATGACGATGATGATAATGGGCATGGTACTCGATACGTTTTGAAACCTCAAGAAATTTGCATACATGTTGGTGCCGATACGAATCTCAGGTTTGGTGTACAGGATAATAATGTTGATGATGACGATAATCGTTACATTTCAGAATCTCAGAATGATGCGCAAATAGTGGAACACAAGTCTCCAGAATTGCAGTTCGAACAAGAAGAAGAAGAAGAAGAAGATGATGATGATGATGATGATCGAGATGATGATCGCTACATTCTACAGCCCCAAAATGTTGCTCCAGATGTCCTAGAATCTCCTGCTCTTCAGTTTGAAGACGATGATGATGGTGATGTTGCTGATGAAGATCGCTATATTCGCCACTTTCAACCTTCTGCAACAGATGCCGAACAAAAGCCGCTTGAACTACAATTTGAAACAGGCGATGACGATGATAACCGCTACTTACCACAGTCACAAACTGCTTACAGTGTTAAACAAGAAATGAATCTTGAAAACAAGGATGAAAAGATTGATCTTCGTTTCATCCTGCAATCAGAAAATGTTGCTGAAGATGATACTGAACAAGTATCTCCTGAACTGCAATTTGAACCCGATGAGGAGGGGGGTGATGATGATGAAGATGAAAATCGCTACAATCGCCTGTTTCAACCGGTTGCACTAGAAACTGATGTAATGGTTATGCAGGAATCTCCAGAACTGCAATTTGAACCCGATGATGAGGATGAGGATAGTGATGATGATCATAAAAACCGCTACAATCGTCTTGCACCAGAAACTGATGTAATGGTTAAGCAGGAATCTCCGGAATTGCAATATCTATCAGATAATGTTGCAGTTGATGTTGATGATGATAATGATGTTGATGCTGATGATGGAAATCGCTATATTGCATCACCAACTGGGTATGACGAACCAGGCCACAGTGTGGCTTATGAGCAGCAATTCCACGATACTTCTGCAGCTTCTGCTGTTGCCACTGCAGATGATGAGGATGATGATGATAATGATGATGATGGCGCACTTGATTTACATCCGAGGGATATTGTGTCAGAAACTAGCGCAGGAGGTCAAGAAGGCCTTGATTTGCAATATGGTTTATACTCCCGATCCGTGGGTACAGATGGTGGGGATGATGGCGATAATGATGATAACGATGATGATGACGCACTTGATCTACATCCAAGGGATATTGCTTCAGAATCCAGCGCAGGAGGTCAAGAAGGCCTTGAATTGCAATATGGTTTATACGCCCCATCCTTGGGTGCAGATGTTGATGGTGATGATTATGGAGGTAGTTACGGTATACCAACTGTTGGCAGCGAAGATTACGAGCAGCCTGAGGCAGACCAATATCAACGCGGATCATATCCTGCAGAAGAAGATGAGGGTGATGAAAGATACGTCACACCATCTAGAAGTGAAGAACAAGAAAATACTGCAGGTGGTGAATACGATTCTCAGGAGCAGCAGCACCAACGTGGATACTATGCTTCTTCTCATTATGATGGCCAAGAAGGTGATAACAAGTATATAGCACCGGAAAATGCTGTGGACTATGAGCAACCGTCCCCAGAACTACAGTACCAACATGGAATCTATGACGAAGATGGTGACAACGATGGCTCATCAAGGGATGTGGATTTTGAACAAGGGTATCAGGAAGACCATCACCGACATGGAGACCATGCTGTATATGAAGCTGAGGGTGAGAACGATGAGTATGACAACGGGTACTTTGGGCTATCAATCCATGCTGCCCAAAATGAACAGCAACATCAACAGAGCTTAAAGGATTCTCTTGGTGGTGCAAATGACGATGAAGATGATAATGGCAGATATACTATGACACCTACAAATAACGAATTCCAATACGATCAGATAACGCGCGAGTCTCAACAGCGACTCGAACCATACTATGAAGGAGATGATGTTGATGATAATGGCATCAACGATAACCCTAGGCTACTCATCAAAGGAATATTGTCTGAAGGCAGCGTCGATGAAACGCATGGTGCGAATGTGTGCGAAGAAGATGATGATGACGACGATGACGATGATACCGGTGATGCTATTGATATTCGAGACAACACCAACGTTGAGGACCAGTTTATTGAGTTTGAGGAAAACTCTTTTGTCGAAGCGGCTGTAAGTAATGTCATCAGTGATGAGAATTTTAGTGGCGAAAAAGAGGCTTCCAAGGAAGAAAGTGTAGGTGATGGAAATGGAGCAAATGAAGAGACGCCTGAAGCAGGCGCCGTGGGTGGCGGTGGTGCTAATCATGTTAAGAACGACGGAGTTGCTGGCACTTCATCAAGTCGGGTGACATTTGCAGATGAAATAGATCTTCGTCGTGAACATCGTTACAGGCATTATCATGACGGTGATGGTGACGGTGATGATTATCACATTATCCCAGGTTTGTACAAGCAAGGATCTCACGACAGCGATGATCGTAACTACAGCGAGGAGGGAGAAAAGTCGCTCGATGTGCTTTTACTCGAAGAAATCTGCGAAGAAGCAGCAAGCATGACCATCAAAGAAGCTCTTATCCATTCTTTGAAGCCGAACGTTAGAGCCGGTCTTACCACTGCACACCTAAAGCTCTCCGAATCCGAGGTGCTAGCCCTTGAGGGGTACTGTGAGGAGTTTGTCGGGGGACTGATAAAGGACCTCCTCAAAAGAAGCTCTCTGTTAGATCTTGCGAGCGGAGCAAAACAGACCGTGGTGAAAGCATCAGTTATAAAAAGCACAGCAAAGCAACTCAGCGCGATGGAAGTCCAGCAGCTGAAGCTGTACTGCGATCATTTTGTTCACAATGTCATCGCTGAATCGATTATCGATTCCAGCATGATCGTAGCCAGACAGCAACACCAGGCCGAACAAGTGAAGGAGCTATTGCATATGTTCCAGAATTCCGAAGAACTTCAAGAATATTTCACGAATTTGACAACTGATATTGTCCGGGCTGCTTTGTTGAACGTCACAGCGAAAGATGAAATGGAAGCAGACAATCAAGAAGACGAAGAGACTAAGTCACGTGAGTGCGAGATTGCTCAGTCCATGGAACAAAGAAATTATCGAGTTCCAGACCAGGATTTTGAAAATCAAGATGATGACTTTGATTTTGACAGTACTCCTAGCTTTGGGTATCCTTTACGTGACGATGGATCATCGGAATACCGAAGTTCTAGATCCCAGGAATTTTGGCCGTCAGAAGATGAGGGAGAAATGGGTACCAGGCAAAGTGAAAGGACGACTGCAAAGTATGCTGGGAGATCACCACACGGTAATACGAGCTTAGAGTTTGATGAGGAATGGGCCGAGGGTGTTATTCAGAATATAGGAGCTTTTACTGATGGAGGTATGTTGAAGTATAAAACAGGCTGAAGTCATTTAAGGCAATTTATCCATTATACCGCGCTTATTAATCAATTAATAAGCTTCTTACGAAAAATGAGGAGCGCCACAAATACGAAATGCGGTTCAGCAAAATACAAAGGAATAGCAGCTAAACTACGCAAGCCATTTGCAGAACACAGCATTTCCTTCTCATGGAAAAATTTGTTGCCGTCTTAAACGTACATAGACCTGTTCTGAGATAAACAAAAAGGTGCATTGTGGTCTATCTTGGGTACAAACAACACCATGGTGAAGCATGGGGTTCAACAGATATGTGTATACCCAAGCTAGGCCACAATGCACCATGTTTGCTGTCTTAGAAATTGAAAGGCCCATGCCATTGGCCAGCGCATTTCTTTTATTCGGAGTTTTGATTAATTTTAATTTTAGGAAAACAAACACTCTATACTATTGCCGGATTTCAAGCCGAGAGGGGCTGGGTACGAGTTCCTAAATTGTGGTGATGACAACACAAAACTCACATAGTCAGAAAGAGCACATCGAGCTTTACAAAATTCCGAAGTTTGATGTTAATCGGATCAATATTAATAAATTTATAGCCATTCAAAAATGCTAGAATTTACAAAGAAATGTATGGTGGTCCGGACGCTTTGTGGATGCTGCGTCCGGACACCATACATTTCTTTGTAAATCTAGCATTTTTGAATGGCTCTAAAGTCATCAATATTGATCCGATTAACACCAAACTTCGTAATGTTGTAAAGCTCGATGTGCTCTTTCTGGCTATGTGAGTTTTGTGTTGTCATCATCACACTTTAGGAACTCGTACCCAGCCCCTCTCGGCTTGAAATCCGGTAATGGCATTAGTCTTCCATGGCGCATAGTGTCATGGGTAATAGCTCAGAGTAAGGTTTCTATTAGCCTAGTGATTTTCACGCACTTTCTTTTCTCCTTATAGAAAAGAGACAGAAGATTGTCATGCGCGAGCTCGATTTTGATGACCGAGCGAACGTCGGAGGGACTGAGCTCCTCGCCCCAGTCTTCTTGGCTGTGGCTGAAGACAATGAAGATGATACCGAATTTGAAGGTCTGCGAAGAAGGACCCAGTCAATCGAAGATCTATGTGACCTTATTGAAGAAGAAAAAGGTATAGAGGAACCCTGTGTACACAATCTACTTAGCTTCATTGTTTCCTCGTCGATGCGTCGGGCGGCATTCTTTGATACCGACGTTTTTGTTGCTGAGTAATCTTTCAAAGGGAACTAACCAATCAGCGTGAAGTGAACTTGACTTGCACAACTTGTTAGCATCACCCCGAGGGGAGAAAATTAGTGCGCCATTGCTGCTCTGACTGGGGTTAGGATTTCTAGCTCCACCAAATTTCTTAATTTTAACTGTTTATTTATTTATTATTATTATTTTTTTTAAAAGAAATTTAGACCATATGACTTTTAGATTATTCTTATGTTTTGGTAATAAAATTCGTTCTATAGAATTCGTTTTATAGCTTTAAGATCGACATTATAAATCTCTTACGTACTACCTCCCCTACGATTAACAAACCAAAACAAACAAAGAGTCTTGCATGCCGGTTTTTACTCGGAGTAGTAATTCAGCTACTGAACAGTCATTTTTTCTTGTTAAAATAAAGTAATTTAGTCGTCGTTTTTAGTATTTGACATGTTTTACCAGGGTAGTGACTTTGTAATTTTGCGACTTTTGTGCTGAAAATGTATATTTTGAAATAGATACTGTTTGTAGTTTGTTGAATGATTTTGTGCAAATTTTAGTAAAACCACTGTGTTATTTCTAAGCTTCACTTTGCAGTCCATGCTAACAAGTTTGGAGTTTTGTCATGCAGACATGGTTACAAATAATTTACTCAGTGTTGACGTTACTGTTTCTGCCACTTTTCCATTGTGGGTACTTTTGCTGCTGCTGTTGTTGTTGTTGTTGCTGTTGTTGTTGCCATTGCTGTTACTGTTCCTGTTGTGGCTGTTTCTGCCGTTGTTGTTGCTGTTGTTTTTGTTACTGTCATTGTTGTTGATGATTATATTTTTGTTGTTGCTAATGTACGGAATAGACCTTTTACCAAAATGGTGGCCGAAATTTCAAATAATTTAAAATTAGAAACGAATAGTAGCACCAGAAAGAGCATACGTATACCCCCAGACATACATTTCTCTGTAAATTTGGCAATTTTTGAAAAATGTTTTCTCGGCCGCTTTAACACCTAACATAATGAATCTTTGCAGGTTTACTAAAGTTGAGGTGCTCTTTCTAGTACTGGTATTAATTTTTCACTCAGTTAAATTTTTACTCATTCGAATTTGCGGCCGCCATTTTGGTAAAAGGTCTATTCAGTTGCAGTTTGTTTTTTAAACCACATTTCTACTCTTGTTATTGTACCTTTACATGTCGTTCTTGATTTTGTACGTGTTGTCCTCGTTATTCATACCTTTGTTATCATTCACAGAGCCCCCAAGAAAAAGAGCCAGTAGTCTTACTCAACCAAAGAGGAAACCTCGAAAGAAGCCACGTCCGAGCTCATACCACGAACAGATGGAAGAACTGAAGAGAGAAGCAATCCATGAAGATACAGCACAAAATACAAGTAAGAAATGATAGCAAGATCTGACGTTTGCTCTCACGCTGGCAACGCACTTGTAGATTTTTGCTGCATTGCTAGCGCGTGAGAAAAAAATGTGTATCACGCCTCACGACAAAAACAAACTGTTTCAGAAAGGTTAAAGAACTCTCTGCAACATTTTAAGTTTATAAAAATAACTCAGGGATGAGATTAAGTGACTTCACTTGCAAGGTATTTTAAAACATTTCATTATCCGGCAAATAAACGTTTCACTTACGTTTCACCACCCGATTAGCTCAGTTGGTAGAGCATCGGTCTTTCGTGCGGGAGGTCGTGGGTTCAAGCCCCGGCCGGACCACTCAGGGTCTTAAAATAACTGAGGAGAAGGTGCTGCCTTTGTAACTACATCTGCAAATGGTTAGACCTGGTGTTTTCTCGGCCGCTATGAAACTTAACGTAATGAATCTTTGCAGGTTTACTAAAGTTTAGGTGCTGTTAGACCTTCAGGTCTTCTCGGATAAGGACTTTAAACCGTAGGCCCTGTCTCCCATCTCTTCCTTAACCTGTAAAT
>JAAAQI020121642.1:0-15668 GCA_011800005.2 Stichodactyla mertensii
ATTTCACAATCTGTGTATAAATACATAATACCTTTGTAATTTCCTCATTACCTGAAGAAGGGAGGTATTGGCCTCCCTAAATATTGTAGTAAAATTTCAAGACTTTCACTATGGTGTACTGAATTCTTCTACCATTTAGTTTTGGTACAAATATTCACTTTTTCATAAGTTGGAGTAATTAAAAAATTTTCAAACTTTGATGTGACATAGAATTTTAGGAGCTTTTAAAATAAGCATATAAAGAGTATAGGGTCCCGTGCAAAATTTGGAAAATTTGAGGGGTTTTGCCCTCTTGAAGAGCTCTTCAATCTTTTTCAGTAAAATTTCGAAGGTTACCATGGTAACTCAGCGGTTGTATGCGTGCGCATGCTTGTGGGCTCGTAAACTCGATTTCATAGTAGGCTGTCACCTCAATACCGATGTAATGAAAAGATAATGGAAAAAAAGATAATGAACAACTAAAGATTCCCCTTTTTCCTCTTTTTTTTACTCCCTTTCCCTTCACCAACTCCCTCCTACATAAATCAAAATAAGTGTGACCAGTAAACCGATTAAGAATCGGTTGGGCTACCTGTGTTAATCTCCAAGAAAGAACCTGGTATCTAACGCATAAGTTAAGTCATGTGTAAAAGCAACCATTATTACATTTGAAGTCAGGGAAGATCTGTCATACTCCTGTCTAAAATCCTTAGTCAGGACTTGATTTGGACTTCTCTCCAGGTAAGATTGCTTCACACCATACCTTAAGCATCCGGTAACACACCGATCTTGGCCCTGGATCGTTTACTTGCTTGATTTTTCGCTGTCGTGTCGAACCTGTTTTGTTGGTGAAAAACTGATGTCTCGTCTAAAGAATTGTGCATTGAAATAACTATTGCGCATAGTTTTATCGATATTTCTTGCGATTTCTAGTTCATTGATGAAACAGTAATTCCTAGGACGGTGAGAATCTGTTCAAGGCCTTAGATCTTTTCATGATCTTTCTACTTAAGCAGTATCGTACAGAGATTCTGTTTAATCACTACTAGTACTGTTACTGTATTGTTGATGCTTGAAATTTCTCAATATTTTCCTTCTCTTTTTTTTAAAAATCATTTTCATCATTTTCTTTTTTTAAAAATCATTTTCATCATTTTCATTTTCTATTTACTAAATCTTGATATGGTTTAGTAATCCTAGGTGAGTCGCCATACTATTGATTTCTGTCCTCACAGTTTGGTCATAATCATATAGTTTTGTTACTCACACATTCTGCATACAGTAGCAATGAAAGCTAAATATCATAACTAATTTTAAAAGATATTAATCCTTACGAGATTTATTCTGAAGCGAGAGATGGATATTGTTTGATTTAACGATCTTATTGTACTTGATATCCTTTTAATATTTCTTAGAATGCAGATAAATAAATACTTTTGCTTTCATCTTCCCTTTTGTTCAAAGAGTATCTGAATACCAAATACAGCTCATGCTGTCTGACAGTCTTTTGTGTTCATATTTTCAAGGTCAAAAATAATAACAGCTTTTAAAAGCATGACAATTAAAGATCCAGTGAAAAATCATGGATAATGTGTACATAGTACTAAGGAAAACTTCAATAATTTTAAGTAGGGATGTACACAGGTGAAGTGCATCTTAATGTATGTTTGTATTTAAGTAACATAAAACATGCAAACATGTCTCTGTACTGTGAGATTGGAAATGTAGAGCACAAGAAAAGTGAGCTTAGGCATGAGACATAGCCAAGTGTTCCTATTGCTTTTTGAGTGCTCTACATCCAGAATTTTTATATCATAGTATACAAAGACATAAGCAATCATCTTATATTATTTTTATAAAATATTTTAGCTGTTTTAGTGAGAGCATCTCTGTTCTCTGATGTGGCAGCCAGCCAATCAGGACACATTATATTTCAAATATTTTTAAATTATAATTTTTTTATACAATACGGGGTAGTCATGTTCCATAAAACTGCAATTTTGATCACCCCAGACTCTTTTGCACAGGAGTAGCCTTGATTATAAGTAATTTAGTCATAGATACTAGTGAAAGTCCTTAAAGGTGTTGGTAGTGTCCAATTTGTACATTCTTCATATTGTTGTTGGTACGTAGAAATTATTCACTCTTAAATGAGGCTATGTGTAAGCCTATACAAATGAATCCATGATCAAAGGTAGTTGGTTTGCAATCATTCCCTAGAGAATAAAATAACACAGACATGGTCGCCATGTTGGTTGATATAACAAGAGAATTCATTAAAAATCTTTTTGTAAAGTTCAAACAACATGACCCCTATGACATCACATGAAAATCAGCAATTAAAGTGGTTTAAAAGAATTAGAAAAAGAACTATTCAGCAAAGCTAGCTTGTGTTTACAAAAAATATAAAGTTGATCACCATTATCAGTGTATATATGGTATTATTATATCAACATCCACTGGATATGAGCAAGCGCACACTCTGATCGGTTCCTCTACTACTAGGATATCAGCTCATATCCCGTGAGTAGAGAAGTAAAGAAAATGACGGAGCATTTCCCTGATGTTATTTTGCTTTCTAAACGTGAAAATAATTAAAATTCTGCATTTCTCACAATCCAGTGGATGTGGATATAATAAAACAATTATTCCACTCAATCTCGTCGTACATGGCTAATAGCTGACTCGGCGCTGTGCGCCTCGTTAAGTGTAAAATTAAATGTAAGTTAAATGTAAGTTAAATGTACTTCACATGTTTAATGTGCATATATAAGCCCTACAGGATCTCTTCCTGATTTGAAAGAACTTTTATAATAAGGAAGAATGTTATTGTTCATTTGCCAATATCTCTTTTCATTACAGAGATATTCATAGTCTCCACAGCTAAGTGTCAGTCAAATTTCCCTCCTCACTAACGGCTGCTCACTCAAGCCAAACACTCCTTTTCTGATTGTTAAGTGTGAACCAATCATTTGCATCAGTAGATTAAGAGAAACTGCTTTGGCATTAAATCTGGAATTTAAGCTCATCATCAAATTGTAATTTGCATATTGGATATCTCTGCAGGAAAAAGAGATATCAAGAAATGGACAATGCCATTCTAGTTTAGCACGAAAGTTCTTTGGAATCAGGAAGAGATCCTGTAGGGCTTATATGCACTGTAAGGATAAAGTGTTTATTACAAAATATTTTTTTATAAAATGTTATTTAGGGGTTTGCATACAAGTTGGTTTGTTTTCCATTTATAACCAAAATCCACTAACTGTTATAGCTAATTTTGATGTTGATGCATTAAAAACTCAAAGTCAACTATGACTGTGAAACTATTTTAACCAGGATAATAGAACATTAGGATCCAAGAAAGTATTTCCATAGAGATGCATCACCATTTCTGCCTGGACAACTGTAGATAAAAGACTTGCATACATGTGTGAAGCAGAAAAAGAAAGAAGATAGGGTGTTGTTCCCTGTGGAACCATCTCGTTAAACAAGTATTGCTTCCCTTTAAAACTGGTCTGGAGCATTGATGTTGCTTTTCCCATGGACAATTGCAAATTTGATATTTTCAAGACCATCATTCAGTATATCCTTCTATTTTATCAACCATCATTCTTGTTTCTTTGGCCACAGGAGAATGACAGATATGGATGACAAAAAGATTGATGATGGGCAATCAGAACCTGTTTATGGGGGATGTGAAGGCCCCAATGCTATGTATGTTAAACTGATCTCCAGTGATGACCATGAATTCATCATCAACAGAGATTATGCTTTGACATCAGGAACCATTAAAGCTATGCTTAGTGGACCAGGTACAATAATTTAGAGTTTCAATGGGATAAATTTATTTATTAAAGGTACATGTTGATAGTCAATAGTGCCACTCACTACAAGGCTTGGCATCAAGGAGAATGAAGGTGCACCTAGTTGTACCCCATTTACCCAATTTACTATGTTATCTAGAGATGTCAAAGATGTGTGCTATTGGATCAAGTTATTGGCACTTGTGGCACCATCCATCCAAGTATTTCACCCATAGTTTGCTCTTTGTTGTGATGATAGACTTTCAGCCAATTCATAATTAGAAAAAGTGCCCATGTACGCCACGTACCATTTTATGACGTTCCAAAACCAAAATGAATAATATGAACAATCTTTATCCCAAAAATAGAAATGACAGCTTTAAAAGGAAGATTTAAAACATTCTAGTAATGAACAAATAGGGACTTGTTCATATATGTATTTTCTGGTTTACCTGGCAGTTACCATTGATTAAAATCTTCATTTTGAAAATATTACCTTTTATTAACTGAGAGTGAGGGCTGTACCATAAATTATGAACTGAGTTTTTCCCACTGCCTTATGGCCCAAGAATAGTGCACAGGTCATAAAAAAGTGAAAGAAATGAGGTTCCTTAACTTACCTATGAACCAAGTAGGTGACGTTAATATGATGTTTATTGTATATGGCAAGGCAAACACAAAAATGAGATTGGTCTGTACCTTAAGTTTTGGACTGCACATTGGCCAATGAGAGCATGTGAAATTACCTCGCCATATAATAAAATCTATAATTGAACTGATTCCTCTTTTTTCCTTTCTTCAGGTCAATTCTCTGAGAATGAAACAAATGAAGTCCATTTCAGGGAGATCCCGTAAGTAACCTCCAATTTAGAAAAAAAAAGATATAGATATTCATAAGATTTCTTGTGGGCTTAGTTCTCTTACTTCTAGTGTATATGTAAGACTTTTACAGCATTCTTCCATCCAGATGTGTCTTGCACAAGAGATCTAACATAAGGGGGCCAAATTACTTGATTCTGCTTGGTTACTTGTTTATAAAGTAGGGGGCCAAATTAAATGATGACAAAAACTTAAAGTAATTACTTCAAGTTTTTGTTATCAGTTAATTTGGTCCCCTATTTTATAAACAAGTAATCGCATGGTTCCTTGTAAAATTAAGTCACCAATTTTTCTTGGCCCCATGCAATTACCTATACCAGTACTTTTCATTTAAAACCTCTAGGGATTCTGTTTGAGTTATTTAAGGAGAATCCAACTTGCTCTCTGTATTTGTCTAATCCAACTTCGACATGAAAACTGCATTGATTGGTTTTGCTTGACCATGTGATTGCAGCTATGTTGGATGGCAGAACACTAGAATCTCTTTCTCCTAAGGGATTCAATTCCCTCTCGTGTAAAACAAGTTTGTTTCTGCCATTCAACATGGCTGCCATCATGTGATCTTGCAAAACCTGAGTTAGGTTTTCTCTACCAAACTAGTGGAAATCTCAAGTCAATCTCTGATCCTGCCTCAGTAAGAGTATTTCTTAAAGCCATAAAGCCACAAAGGGCTGATTAATATGGTTAATAACTTTGTGACCTTTTTTCCAGATCCCATGTCCTGGCAAAAGTGTGTATGTATTTTATGTACAAGGTTCGCTACACAAACAGTAGCACTGAGATTCCAGAGTTTCCCATCGCACCAGAAATTGCTCTTGAGCTACTGATGGCAGCTAACTTTTTGGATTGCTGAAAGACAAGAACAAATATTCTAACAAGTCTATAGTCTAGAAGTTGCACACATAAAGGTTTTATAACTTGTAAAATTTCCTTAACTTTCAAAAAAGGACAAAATAGTTGCAAGAAGAAAAATAGAATTTTGAAAACAATTATGTTGAAATGAGCATTAATTACTTCTGACCTCTTTCTTTTGTATTTATGGCTGTATTTTGCTTGTATAAATTGGTATTTTATGGCTATATGAATCGTAGCATTTAGAGTATAAAAATTTTTAATAAAATCAGAGGAAGTGGGTGCCAACAATATTATGATCATAAAGATTTAACAAATTCCTGAAGTCAATTTTTTGGGACTTACAGTATATTTCCAGTATGTAGAACCATAAATTTTCTGAGTTCCAGTTGGCAAATGTAAGTTTGCTAAGAAATACAGCACTGAGATCATTGCATCTGATAATGGCTAAATAAATGAGAACTTTTTTGTTGTATATTTTTTGTGTGCGTCTAATGGTTTCATCTTTGATGTTTGTCTTGACTTGTCCTTTAGCCCTTCTTAATGAGTTAAACAAATAAGATGCATTTGGTGGACTTAACCCATGAAATAGTTAGTAGTCTAATAC
Organism: Stichodactyla mertensii; assembly: GCA_011800005.2. Classification (NCBI taxonomy): domain Eukaryota; kingdom Metazoa; phylum Cnidaria; class Anthozoa; order Actiniaria; family Stichodactylidae; genus Stichodactyla; species Stichodactyla mertensii. The sequence continues at coordinate 6,121 of JAAAQI020121642.1, forward strand.
AGGTTAGTAGACACTAATTCCATTGCTTTCTTTAGTGTCTATTTGTCTATTAGACTGCCATCACCCTAAACTATGGAGATAGACTATTATGACCTACGCTTTGAAGTTCCTGGGTGAAATACTGAATTGAACTTATTGCTCTTGAACTCTAACCCAGATGTTTTAAACGGTTCATAAAATCTGTTCTATACACACAAATTTAATGCAGCTGATAGACTTTTGCCCTATTTAAAAATGATATGTGTTGGGGGTGCATTTTATTTTTACTATGATAATTTTTTTACCCCTCCCTATACAAGATGCAAGAAATAATCAAGTACCTCCCCTCAATGGACACCAAAAAATGTGCACCCACCCCAAAACACTGGAAAAATCTTTGATACCCCTCCCCTTTTGAGGTACATAAAATAATGATGACCTCCTAAGGGACGATTATTTATTCCAGAGGGGGTAGGCATCAAAAATTTATGACGGGATCACAAAAATGATATGCATTATAGATAGAAAGAGGGAATGACTGATGACTGTCTTTAGCGGGGGAGGGGCCATGATGTTTAGGGTTGGGGCTGGGTCATTCTTGCCAGTAAGAAGGTGAAGTTTCAGCTCAAAATGTTTGACACAGGAGAAATGGCAGGAAATAGAAAATAGAAAATTTTATGAGGATTTGTATGGGAAAATGTGCTGGTCAGCAAGCTCGTGCACTCCAGTACATTTTTCCAGTACAAACTCTTAGAAAACAATTCATTTCATGCCATTTGTCCTGTGTCAAACATTTTGAGCTGAAACTTCACCTTCTTACTAATATTGAAAGCACAATGGTGCTTGATTTAAGGGGTTGTGGTCACGTGATCTATTCGTGTAACCTATTTCCAAACGAACCTCGAAACCCACTTGTCAAAAGTTGTGTGAAACGCACTGTACTAATACAGAATTTATTTGTCAAATTTTAGTCAAAAAATTGCGTGCTATGACTGGTTGAATCTTTGTTCAGTATTCAGAGTTTAGAGGAGTCATTGTTGAAAGATTTCGAAATTGAATATTGGGACATAATGATCACGTGATTTAGTGGGTATGTTCAAAAAAAGAACGCTATTAAAATACAAACTACACATTGAAATAATGAACTACAATGAACAAGTAAATGTGTGGTCAATTGTGAAAATGTTGAATGTTCTTTTTCCACATTTTTCAGTTTAAGAACTTTATTTCCGTTGAGTTGTCTAGCCTGATTTGGGCCTTAACAAAAACGTTCAGCAAGCATGATATCAAATACAAAACATTTTCAATGCTCTCTCTGATCACCCCTGATATTTTATTGACATTTTTACTCCATTAGGATACGAAATTATGCTACATTAGAGTGATTTTTGCAAGACCTACACTTTTATTTTTCCTTTCGATTGACCTTAGCATTTTTATGGAAGTATAAAGCTTAATTCTCACCGATTCCTGCATAGTTTTAGCTTCTCATACCAATTTACGAACTTTCTGATCGTTTCTTATCGAGACTAGGACTTCCTTCGTTCTCGCTAGCCTCATTATCTTCATTCTTTTTGCTAGCTTCTCTCTGTTTTTCCACCTTTTTAAGTGTTTCCTGTAAGAGTTCTATATATCTACACGTATGCTTTATTGTTTCTAGTTTTGTTGGCTTCTTTAGAGCAGGAAGAGTCGGCACGAGCTCTCGAAGTTTCTTGTAAGCATTTTGCTCGGCTTCGCTTCGTTCTTTGTCCCGGGCAGCATTGCGTTTACGAACTTTCTTTGGCGTCTCGCCAACCGGAGTTGCTCGAGAACTAGAACTTACTGTAGAGATGGAATTTGTCTCTGTCAGTGGACTGCCATCTTCAAACGAAGGCGCCATGTTGGATTCATCTTCTCCAAAGTCTTGTAGAAGATTTGGATCAACGCTTGCATTTACATTTAACCCATCACCGTCATATAGAAATTCTCGATTCTCCGTGCACAGCAATCCATAATCACTGTCTCCAGAGAGTGGAGATTCATCTTCCATAATTTAAATCTGAAAAAATGCCCAACAAAAGAACTGATATCCCTAAGTCTTTTAAGATGCAAAAAAGTTTCTTAACTTTTAGTCATTTTTTTGCTGTGTAGTTAATTGAACAACGAAAAGAAACGCCCGCCTTCTGGTGACCTATACTTACAGAAAACAAAACGAAGTTATGCTTTGTTGTATTTCCAGGGTTTTCCTGTAGTAAAAGCGTCTTTTTTTGGCTCAGTCTTCAGCCATGTGTTTTGAAGGTTCGATCCGCGTGGCTGAAGAAGCAGTGAAATGGTTTTCTATGTCAATCAAATTATGTTCTGCAATGTGAATGGTTAGTTTCTCAATCACTCGTTTTCATGCCAAACCCACTGAAATGGATTCCGTGTCAAATCATGATATGAAATCCATACTAGTTCTAGAACTATTTGTTATTGCTAGGAAGTCGAATTTTTAATACATACAGGCTTAACTACCAAAGTTTATTGGATAAATGTTCATGAAAGTTATCCAAAATACAGTTGCATTCCTCTATTGACGGCTTCTCTGATTTGCCCAAACTTATAACTTTGGCTGGTATAGGCAGAGGTCTGACTCATGCTACCATACAAATATGATCTTACCCTGCAAAATGACTTGGATTATACCTCAGTTAAGCAAAATTTTATTCAGGTCTACAAGACCTTCATCGGCAGAAGCCATACGGGAGGTATACCGGCTCAAAAGCAAACCATTCGGACTACTTTGCTGATTGAAAAGGCCAAAATTAACGAAGAGAAGACGAGATGGACTTGAGATATCCATGATCGGCTCGGTCAGCTCTCTATCTGGTTTTTGGGCTTTGAGATAGTGTCCAGATCCGCCTTTTATAACTGTCCACAAAAACTATCACTGACGATATACCTAATCCACTAAAGTCTTCTCAATGCCAAGTATCTCAAGAACTGAACACAGTACTCTGATACAACACACGAAACAACCACCAAAAAAGCATGGAAATTGTTGCATGCAACTGATACGGCTAGTCCCGTAGCCTAGGCTCTGCCGATTAATTGGTCACGATTCGATGAAGGGTTATATATAAAAAGTTTATCAGGTCAGTTAGAAAATTAAAAACAAAGAATCTTATACTCCAAAGTCCTTGAGAAAATCACTTTTTGACCTGGTTTGATAGTATGGTTAGATAGCGGAAATTGACTGAAGCCGATACAGGCTATCAATGAGATGGATAGGCCTTGAGGCCCCGCGAGGTACAATTTTACCTTATACCAAAGAATCTGAGTTTTTAATTATTGAGACTTTTTTGATTCAATCGTAGCAGCAATGCTACACCTACTATCGCCTTAAGGCTCTTGGTTTCCTGTCTTTTCGTTCATCGAAAAACGCTGGAGGATGTCTTAATCGTAACGGCTTCTAACACTACGAAGCAACGACTCCTATCGTTCACGGCACTCCAAGCACACGTCGTTCCAAGAAAGCCTAGAGTTATGATGTTGTGAAAACAGATGTGCCTTCTTAGCAAATGTGTGAAAGCATTTAGATAAGATGCAGGTATAGACCGTCTAACAGGCATTGACAGAACTCACTTAACGAGGCGTTCGGTTCGTTTTTGTTCACTTCTGTACCGGAGTCGGTGTATGGAAGCGAGAGCCCCTTCCCAAACCCACGAGACTATAGCTCTATCTATTGAGCAAAAAAGAAGGAAAAAACCCATTATTTTCAATATGTATATATATATATATATATATATATATATGGATCTTGTATTTTGGTCGCACTTTGAGCTTCAAAGCAGATTACAGCTATTATGAGTTTGTTGTTATTCATTATTATTCTCTCTTGATTTCTTTCAACTATCTGAAACCGCTTGGATCTTCATTAATTTGTCAATGAACAACCAAACCAATAAATATCCCGGTCATTTAATTCTAAATTTCCGGGTTTTGGTTTTAAAGTAGGTAAAATTAAATTAAGTGCTAGTATTATTAGCCTTGTTAAATCGAGGTTAAAAGCGAGCGGCCACCCTAGCACTGCTCCAATCAACTCCAGGTTTCCCACTGATGATAATTCATTCATTCGTGACTTACGAGTACTTAACACTTAGTCAAAAGGATACACATGATCAGTTGTATTGCTTTATGTTTCATCACATATACAAATGGTGTAATCGAAAGGGAATGAAGGGGAAACCGACAGAGAACTGGGAAAATAAATGAATAAAATTCAGAAGAAAAGTAAAGTCTGTGATTTTTTTTAACTTTCTGAAGTTCTCCGCCATCTATATATTTCCCTGAAATTCTTTGCCATATTTGGTTAAGCCTATTAGACCTTTAAAATGGTAGTTCTTTAAAAAAACCCTCTCGGCTGGATTTGAAGACCAGGAAAATGCAGAAATATATGTTCCAACTGCAAATTTTTTCGGCGTTAACTCAGTATTGCTTAGCTCTAAGGCATCATTTCCCTTCCTGTACTCGAAATCCTCTTGATACAAGTGCATGAGCAATGACACCTATCTCAATGTAATTACTAAAGCTGTCATTCACAGTTCCAAATCAAGTCTCCTTATTACTTCCCCACTTCTGACATGAATGAGCCCATTAGACCAGCGATAGTATCAAGCCTTCGGGTAATCTGTTTGTAGATGTATTGTCATTCTGGTCGCATATCGCTATCATGTACTATTAATGAGTTTTTTAATCTGGTATTGTTATCAGCGGAGTTATCGTGAGGGATTTAATTTTATTAGTGAAATAATTCCTTTCCATGGCATGTAAATTATGTGGCTCTCAAACCTTAAGAGCTTCGAAGTGATTAGATAAAGATTTTTTAAGTGGTTTGCCTGTTTTGATGTTCGAAACATCTAAATAAATAAGCCAACAGAACAGAAAAAGGAAAATAAAAGCCGGAGCACAGCAACTGAGACACAACTGATACAATTGTAAGTTTTCATAGCTGGTGTTTCCTTTATTACATATACTATCGTCATTTTTAAAGAGATTTTATTAGGAATACTCTATACTGAACTGCAGTCTTTTCGAGTGTATCTTTTAGAATCAAAAGAAAAAAGAAACGGAAACAAACAAAGAAAAAAGAAACAGAGAAAGAAAGCAAAGAGAGAGAGAGAAAGGAAGGAAGGAAGGAAAAAAGGAAGGAAGGAAGGAAGGAAGGAAGGAAGGAAGGAAGTTTAAACCAGAGATAATGATAAGCACGATATCAGTAGCGGAATACACCACTAAAGAACTATAGAACTTATCTAATTTCACTAAACTGTTTGAATTCGAACAAACACTGAGATTGCTCATAACCTTTCCTGTTCTTTCCAAGTATTGATCATTTTGTGAGACAGCCAAAGTATGTACGTAGTCTCATTTTTTGAATTTATACTATACTCGGTGTATGCCCTCCAGGCTATCGTACTCTTAACTCATTCAAGGTGTGGTATAACGGGCACTTAATGGCCCTGGTTATCGTTGGGAAAGAGCTTCCGAAAAGCTTTAGAAGGTGCGTCAGAATTATTTAGAGAGGTTACTCATACAAAAGGCGTCGCTTTGAGGTACAAAGGTACAAGAAAACACGGGCGAATTTGATCAAATTTGTAATATTTGAGGGAGTGATCGAGTGGAATGTATAAGCGAAGATCTACGCATCTATCTAATTGCATGGTTCAGGGAGCCATTTAAAGACAGTCTGGAAGTCTCCAAACGATGTTAATGTCTTTAACACACAACTCTGTCATGTGCGCTTCTTTGGAGGTCAAAGCTAATGCACTTTGAGTCATCCAAACATGCAGGGTACTCATAAACACGGGCTTTCTGTCCGTTGAAAGTATTAACAAAAATTCGCTCATCTTAAATATTCCCGCGAGTCAAATAACTACAAATAAAATAGCTTAGTAACATCTTTGGAAAGATTTTTCTTGTACCGGCAGATAAGCACGCGTGACGGCTTGTACAGAATGTGTGCGCACGAAAAAAAGCATTTTTTTAAATTAAAACGCTGCAAAGGATTAGACGACATTTTGAAATGATCTCAAAGGCTTTAGTCATTGTGCCCAGCCCATCGATGAGGGAAAAACAGAATAAATTCGGAGTCATACGCGCAGAGGAACGTCTTGATAAAATCTGGCCTTTGAGATGCGCCTTCTATCTCATACCAATTTAGATATGTTATCAGAAATGTGCACACTCCCAGGTCTCTATTGTAACGGATAAGCAGAGCGGTTAAGTTTGCGAGTATTGACTGAGTTCGTCAGTAAACTAACCCGAGGCAGTTGGAAGTAAGTCGTACAAAGAAAGCAAACTTAACTTTGTATCATTATTTTGGCCAATTTAAATCCAGCATGGGGAGATTCGCTAACTATGGCGTGAACGAAAATCAAATGATTCAGGAATTTGTAAAGCCACGCAAACGCGCCAGCTATGACCATCCATCTGCTAATGCACTCCGAGAGCGGATACGAGCTCAGAACCTCAAGAAAGCCTACATGGAGCTGCAGAAAACGCTTCCTAACGTCCCTCCAGACACTAAACTACCTCGATTGAACATCCTGCTCCTGGCTATCGATCATATCGAGCATCTTATGACCGTGCTCTCTCAAGAATCAACAGCAGGGAACGAAAGATTACCAAGAAAAGATGACATGATTCAACCCTTTATAAAGGTACGTAAGTTGAAACTGCTTGCCAGAATCTCTATTATTCGCTTGTCGAATAAATAGGCTCATATTTGCCATGCTGTTCCTTCCTTCAATTCCATTGTTAACGTCTGTTTTTCACAATATGGCTCTTCTTACGTGAGCATACTGCTGCCTAAGGCGCCGAACAAACCAATCTCTCTTCCAACCAAGGTTTCGTCTTGAGCGCTTCCGAGTACGACCTTTGGTTGGCAGGCGAAGAGTGTTGATTCATGGGACATCGTTTATAGTCCGTGTCATAACAGTGAGTTGCAGAGTTTGTCCTGTTGTTTTCTTTTTGATGGGATATCTGTTTGTTTAAAAGTGATAAAGAGAACTTACGAATTAGCACGTTGTTTTACAACACATTGCCCACGTTTGGATGAAGAATTGATTCAAAATTGACCAAAACATACCTTACATTTTTCTGAAAAAGGATTTGTGAAGCCAAACTTACTGTGCTTATGTACTGCGTCAATTGAAGCCCCCGCCCCTCGACACCCGGGACAGGGCGGGGAATTTAACATTCAAGTAGTGTTAAATGTAGCACTTTCCCGCGGTCCCCGAAGAAAGATTTGCTGTTAGAACTGTTGAAGTTGCTGCTGTTGAAATTTTCCCCACACTCCTTTTCTTCTCCGGTCTAGTCCGGGATGACGTGCTGATCACTGAAAAATACTACAAGAGAATCTGGAATCTGGAATCCGGAATCCATATTTGGATTTTCGATTCCGGAACCCAGTATTTGGAATCCGGAATCCAGTCTTATTTCGGATTCCTTTATGGGGCGATACAATGAAAATATAACATTTTATTGGTATTAACCGGCACACACACCCTAAGTATGCTGTAACACTGAAATGACTTCCCTTAGGCGATTCATCCAACACTAAACCTTAGTCCAGTTACAGTTAAGATAAATTACTCTCGTTCTTTTATCTAGAAATGGCCAGCAAGATCTCAGTTATTTTCAGAACAGCCAGCCACCCGTGCAACAGAATACCTACCAAGCTGCATGTACGAGGCAAGACATTCACAGTCCTATCGTTAGAAGGATTCTTATATACAGCATCACCATCAGAATGCACGTGAGAAATAAATAATTGCAATTTTATACGAGTAAAAGATACTCAAGAAAAGGAAGGAATGTAACTTTTTCGAGAAGGAAAAAGACAAAAAACGCGAAATCCTGTTAAGAACCATGATATCAACAGAAGATGTCAATGAATATTTGAACTCCTTCGTATATGGTATAGATGTTCGAAAATAAACTTTCTATTAACGTTTATTTTATACATAGTAAAAGACTCTTGTGCATGCTAAAGTTAGTTTCAAATATTGTTGTCGGCCTAAGCGTACTGTCAATACTAAATACTACAACATAGCTATAGCTATATGCATCACATTCAGTTACCAATAAACTGAAATCTAATGGAGTGGTTATAATATAGTAAAGGGAGGAGGGTAAAACTGGATTAAAGGGAGCTCTTTTCCTGCTGGCCTAGTGGAGAACGAGGTTGAAAAAGTGATGACCACACCCCAGTTTCTACGCCCACCCTCTCTAATGAACAGTTTTATAGATACTCACCCCCTTCAAGGAGTTCAACTATTGTGTGCCACACCCTTACTTCATGACTAGTCTTTTCTTTCAAATATTAGTTAGTGTTGTCAGCCCATACTTATGCTGTCAATACTGATACCTTCTGAATACTGCGTATTAAAGAATATTTACATGCATTCAGTTACCAACTGAAGTTTAAATGAAGGAAAATGCATAAGTGACCTGTATTCATCTAGAAACCAAGTTACTACATTAGCTATACATATGTCGTGCTGTGCATTATGGAAAAATAAAAAATACATGTTGGTCGAACTTTTTAAAGAACCGATACTTTCTGTGAAGCATTTAGTATTCTTGAGACAATGATTTTTGAAATGGATGTGTATGGCAGATTTCAGTGGAATTCTTAATGAAGACGCTACTTTATGACGTGAGTAAAGGCGTCAAACCACCCCTTTAAAACCACAATTTATACCAGAGATCGCGAATAAGTACTTTATTTTTTCCAAATATCAATCAAATGATAAACACTTCAGTATCGACATTGCCTGGCTACAAACCCTCCCCACCCCTCCCCTGTTGGTCCGACCAAAGGAAACTAAGTAGGGGAAGGTGGCAAAATGCAGGGGAGATAAAAGGGATTTCTATTGCGCATGTGTGATACAATTTTTGCATATACAGCTATTTCAAAAAAGTTGCAGAAGGTTTTGTTGCATGTTGCATGTTGCATGTTGCATGTTGCATGTTGCATGGTGCATGGTGCATGGTGCATGGTGCATGTTGCATGTTGCATGTTGCATGGTGCATGTTGCATGTTGCATGGTGCATGGTGCATGGTGCATGGTGCATGGTGCATGTTGCATGAAATGCACTATTGGTGATGTGAACCAAATAACGTTTCAGCCACAGCTCCTCCCAATATAAAACCAGCATATTTTCTTCTGGTGACATCATTTACATATGATCTACACAATACATTTCGGTCTTGGTACAGTATGCAACACTGCAACAAAACCTTCAGCAACCTTATTTGACTGACTAATAGCTGTACATATTTTTGTAATAAAGTTTTAAATAGTGTGAGCACGAACAAACTTGTTTCCACTGTGAGGTCGACCGGAAAAGTGCGTCTCAAAATTTCAAAATCTTAAAATCTCAAAAGTGCGTCACAAAAACATGTCAAAAAAAATGCCTTCTCGTTCTTGGATTTGTCTCAAAATTTGCTTCATACATAAATTCTTTATTTATTTAGTAAAAACGCTAACGCGCAAAAGTTACGACGTTTCGACATCTCCGATGTCATTATCAAGTAAAGTGAAGTA
>JAAAQI020121653.1:0-15667 GCA_011800005.2 Stichodactyla mertensii
AAACTTATTCAAGTCCGTTTACTTAGAATAGAAAATTCTCTGTCCTCACTTGCTCACTTGTTGGTATCTGTATTCTTTATCACAGTATTAACAGAATGACTTAAATTTGAATAATCTTGTAGTTTTGTTGTAAGTTAACTACTTAATTTTCAAGGAATGTCCGCGTCGTTTCGCTCGCTTGACTGAACTATTTTCGCTTCTTTTCATGGAGGTTTTCAGCCAGGAATCCACATATTTTTACATCTTGACCTAAGCTTAGAAATATTCCTAACTTCTCACTTTATTTTATATGCAAAGTGTTAATTAGGCAGGTATAACTAAATAAAAAGGTGGGTTTTTTTTTTTTCATCAAAAGCGAATTCCACGAATGGTCATCCTTTCAGCTTGATTTTCATTCGTTCCCTTGACAACCGACAGAAGCAGTGCAATGGCTTCCTAGAGCCTCGCGTAAACACATCCAAAATATGTTTTAAAAATCGTTTTATCTTATTGTAAACGCTATGGGATTCAAAAAAATTCATTTCCTGACTCGGGAATTCTACATTAAATTTCACTAGAAAAAAACAAAGCGACTCGAATTCAACGTGAAATTTAATGAATTTTCATTTTTAGAAGCTTATTATGAAATATGTCTTAACAATCGAGGGAAAAAATATCTATAAGAATTACCCATGCATTGCATCAATTCAGTCAAGTAGATAAAAAATAAACTGGAAGCTCCGCTTTTAGGTACTACCTAATTTGTGAAATGGTCTTGATAGTAGCAGAAAAGTAATAAATTTAAAGAAAACGATAATGACTTACGCAAACTTTCCGACAATCTTAACGAAATTCCTTTCCTTCACATATTATTAACAAAACGTTCAACAAGTATTTAGGTGGTCTTAACTCGTCTGTTCCTAATAGTACAGCCGACAACAACGATACCCGTTATTTCAAACTTCCTTATATAGGTTATTTTTCTAAGATTACTGAAACTAAACTCCATCATCTATTAAAACGTTTTTGTCATGCGGATCTTAACATTAAATTAGTCTTCACATCCTACAAAATTAAAAGCATTTTCAGTCCTAAAGATCGAACTCCTGAAGCTCTTAAATCTCTGGTAGTTTATCAGTTAACTTGTGCGGGATGTAATTCCCGTTATATTGGCGAAACTAGCCGCCATCTATCTACTAGAATTAAGGAGCGATAAAAACTCACACATCCTAAAACATCTTTCAAAGTATAATGTGTAAAAATATGTATACGCCTGCCTGTTTTAAAATTTTAGACTCTGCTAAGACAACTGTTGAATTGAAACTTATAGAAGCCTTTTTAATCAAAAGCAATAATTCTGAACTTAACAAGCAAGTTCAACATTTTAATACTTTTCTTACTTTGTAATTGCTTTCATAGTTTTCCTTTGTTCCACTACTTTTATTATGTCATTTGATATTGTTTATAATCTATTCATAGCATAAATAAGAGTTGTAATATAATTCATTCTCCATTAAACTAAAGATGTAGATGAAGATCAAAAGAACACGTCTGGATGAAGATTTTCGAAGGATTGAGTTTTCTTAAAGGCTAAAAGAGCGTTTTCCTCCCAGTATATTCAAGCATCTTCAAAACAGTTTCGCCAAGCAAAAACTCGCCATGTGACTGAGGTCGCTTGCAAATTATGACGTCATAATTCTGCAAAAGTATTAACTCATCAACCGGAAACCAAGTATTTCAAGGAAACTTCCGCTACAGGGCGAAAATCAAATTGATTATAAGGAATATACGAAGAGTTTTTTCGATTTTTCTTTTCTTTTTTTTTTTTCCTTTCTGCAGCAGGAAATTGGATTCATGATGTTTCCCTTTGACGTTCAGGGATGAATTGTGGAAAACATTTCGGGGTTTACTTTAGAGGGGGTTTCTGTGCATTTAAAAACGGAATGCATACAGCAATCTAAACGGGTGAGTTCCATGCTATTTGCGCCAAAGCCATGAAGCACTTGAAAACATTTGTGCTGATGCAAAACCCCACGTTTGGAATCTAGGCTAATCAGCTTCTTAGCACAGCCTTGAACAGCCAAGGGCAGCCCAGTCTACCCTGTGCGCAGGGTCTTGTTAGATGATTATATCCCAAATTTTAAATTAATTCATGTTCGTTTTAGCAGTCTGTTTCCTCTATGTTAAATAAATTAATTAGCATATCCAGTTAATGAATTTTCTTCTTTATTACTATCTCAGCCACTATGGTAATCTTCTATAAGAATTGTTGTAGTACAAATTGGTATGGACTCGCAGCACTTCACTTTTTGATAAAAACTGCTAGTATATAACATTTCTTAAGCGCCTATTCATTACTGCGCTAAGCGCTTTACAATCAAATAGTAATCAATAAACTATGAACACTTTAAAAACTAGTAATAATAATAATAATAATAATAATAATAATAATAATAATAATAATAATAATAATAATAAACAGCTAATAAATAAATTATATATCAAAAAACTAAATATAAAGTTAGATATAAAAACGATCCATCTTTTTTTTAGACTTAAAAGTATTGATGTTGGAAATAGATCTAATTTCAGTAGAGGTCGTTCCATACTGAATTTAGGAGCCATTATCGAGAAAGCTCTTAATCCATACGTTTTAAGATTATAGTTCTGTATCTTAAACCTCCATTTATCAGAAGACGAACGAAGTTGCCTTGCAGGCTCATAACCATACAACAAATCTTGAAGATATCTAGGAGATAAACCATTCAATACCTTAAAAGATATTAAATGAATCTTAAAAACTATTCTTTATGGAACTGGTAACCAGCACAGTTCCTTAAGTCGAGGTCAGACCACGAGGTTCCAGGTCGTCATCGGCAACTGATAGCGAGTTGTTGTTTTTCAAGATTTGATTGGTTCCGAAGTTTGTTCATTGTTTGGAATCGACTGGCTTGTTATTGCTGATTGGTTCCGAAGGTTATCCAATGGCCCGAAAATCTTCCGATTAGTTCCGAATTTTGTCGAGTTCACTCACTCTTACGAACACCCACTCACTCACACAACTCGATGACATAGTGGCTTCACCTCTACGAGGCAGTAGCCACAAAAATGGGGGAGGGCGACTGATGACAAAATGGGGGTCCCCAAACATTTTTGCATGTGTACAAATATTTGAAAAATAAAAGCTTTCTCAAGATAGGTAAGATAGGGGTATCTCTAGGGATCTTCAAGGGATGTCCTTGAAAAGTCTTTGATCGTGTTGACTTTGACAAGCAGTATCCTAAAATCTTTTGTAACAGAGGGTAAGTTATCGACAGTCGCTCCCATACAAGGGAGGGTTATCAGCCTTCAGCTCGTGGTTATGTGACATATTTCACCGAGGGCGTAGAAAAAGCGATTTATTTCTAATCACATATCTTTACGTTAATATACTGTAACAAAAACCAAGCGCGAGTTTGCTATCTGGGGTTTTACACTCATGTTGTGTCTTAAGCATGCGTAGTTATCTGTAAATGAGTCCCACACGGGCCATCGCTTGAGCATTAGCTACCTCACTTGGAGATTGGGTGAAATCTTACCTGGGGGCAGGGTCGGTGTGGATAGTAACACCCCGTGAGTTTATGTACACTGACCCATATGTCCATGCGCAAACACCTGCTAATTAAAAATGTAGGGAGAATATACATTAGTATGCAAGGGGAATATGACATATAGGGTTATAGAATGGACGCGGGTGTGATAAAGGATTTATCATTGCGAGTGAAGCTTAAAGGCCACGAGGGCGAAGCCCGTTTGCGCATGGACATAAGCGGGCTACGCCCTCGGTGAATATATCACAAAACCCCTCGCTTCAGGCCGATAACCTCACGTATGCAAGGGGAATATGACATATTCCTCTTGCATTCTAATGTATATTCTCTCTGCATATTTAATTAACTTGTTAGCCCCAAATCCTGGAAGATTTCAAAGCCGCCCCCGGCTTTGAGAAACTTGGCAATTGGGGCAGGGGTTATGCGATATATTCAACCGAAAAGAACAATGAAGACCGAGCTGATGTAAAAATAATTCTTGGTTAATGCTCCTTTAGGATGCCTTTGATCCAGTAGTACCAACTGCAAAACAAAGCTCAACCGTTAATAGCATCTCGCCATCATACGCCATGGTATCGCCTTCCCTCGAAACTACAACTGCAGCACAAAGGTATGGTGGCCTCAAATACCTACATTGTTTGATACATCATTAGTAAAGATCACCATATAATAACTACAAGATCGTAACTGCTATTTACGAAACTAAAATAGCCACGAACCGCGCTGGTTTGCTATGGTTCCTTGACTTCCTATGACGCTCGGCGGACAGTTCGACCAGTTCGGTAAAATTTCAATTTCCCTTAACTTAACTGCTCCTAAGCAATAAACATGAGGAATGTATTGACAGTTAACCATGTATTAATGCTTACCTCTGTCTTTCTCTCTCTCTGTCGTCTTATCTTTTTATTTTATGAGTAAAAAGAAACAACTCAGAGAAATCGGGACTTCGGACTTTTTCAAAGAGAGTAATGGAAAAAGTGAAGGAAAAGAAAGTGACTTCTTTTGAGAAGGTAAAGTAGTATGTCCTATTTAAACAAGGGGAGCTTTTATTTATTACGTCGGAGAAGAGGGCTGGCAAAATTGAGGCTGGTTAGGTTCCCCCGAAAAAGTATTATAGGCGGTCGCTAAATAAAGGTTCAAACGCTAGGCCCGGGGAGTGGGGGTGGGGTACTTGCCCTGGGATCTGATAGGGGTGTCCCGCCGGAACCCCAAAAACCTAACCCTATTTAAGACAGCAAAATCTTGAAAATCCATACCCTAATCAAGACAAATAGGGAAAAACATATGCCCTATTCAAGACTGAAGGGTAAATTGTGTACCCTATATAAGACATTCAACTTTATTCCTTTAGGACAACTATAAATGAATCGTTCATAGAAAAAAATGATCAAGAATTAACTTTACTATCTATAAAAAGCAAAACATCAAGCATGACAGCTAAAGAAATGATTCCTTATGTTTTTTTCGTCCATTAAATTGATGTTTGAAGATTAATGTATTTTCCTTTGGTTAATAATTTCCAGTATGGTTAAACACCGCTTATAGGATTACTTTAAATATAATGGCTTATTAAAAGCGCCTTTTTAGAATCTGTCATCGAATGTTGTGTAATGACATTGAAGTGTGTGCACTCGACAAGCCATCCTTGGGGATCCAGGCAGAACGGCGCGGCGATCGGAAACGGACCGACGAGCGGAACCAGAAACGAGCGGCAAACACTCTTTATTTTCATTTTCATATAGGTCAAATGGGGTCAAATATCACTACCCTGTATAAGACAATGTATATGCAAAACGTAAACCCTGTGTAAGACAGCTCGAGCGTAATTGTATACCCTGTCTAAGACAAGGAGCTCAAAAACCATACCCAGGAGGGCGGCACATACCTATATAGCAAATATATGGGAGTAAACCCCCCCCGGGACGCTAGGGCGAGGGCTTTCGTTGAAATTCAAGACCGAGGGCCGCAGGTTTCAAATTCAAGACCTGTCCTGGGTCTATGATTCAGAATTCTAGACCCGGGACAGGTTTTGAATTTGAAATTCAAAACTTGCTAGTCAGCCCCGCTCTTTCCTGCTGATTATCAAAGCCGCCCCCGGCTTTAAGAATGTAGGTTTTGCACTGGATTTCAAAACCTACATAAAACAATGGAATTGGGGCGTAGCTGATTCTTAAGCTGCAGAGGTGTGATACTGAAAGTGTGAATGAAGCCTAGAAGGAATTGGGGGAGGGTATTCCTGAAATTTTTACTTTCCCTCAAAAAGGGAAGGGGGAGATGAATTTCTTAAGAACTATACGTCCAGTAATTTGCCGACTCCAGCCGAGCCCCATCCCTAAACCACAATACATGACAGTCTCCTAAATCAGCCACCGCATGTGCTTTTATTTTATTTTTATTTTATTTTTCCCCGTCAATTTTTTAATTCAGATAGCAGACGAGATGTTTAGAGAAATAATAACGGATGATCCAGAAGTCAACACGGTAAAAAGAAAATTTGTTAACATTGAACAGAATCAACACAACAATAACAACAATAACCACCACCACAACAACAACAACAACAATAACAACAACAACAACAATAATAACAACAATAACAACAATAACAACAAGAACAACAAGAACAAGAACAAGAACAATAACAACAACAACAATAACAACAACAACAATAACAACTACAACAACAACAAGAACAACAAGAACAACAAGAACAACAAGAACAACAATAACAACAACAACAACAACAACAACAATAATAATAATTTTAAAAAATTTTTAAAAACGACGAAAAACAACAGCAGCAATAATCACAACACAAATGACAGCAACAGCAATGGCTAAAACAGCAGCAGCAACAACAACGATGATGATGATGATGATTACGATAACAACGAATACATTAAGGAAGATTATGATCATGATGATGGTAATAAGGATGATGATGATGATGATGATGATGATAACGAATACATTAAGGAAAAAAGAAAATAAAAATGATGAATACAACGATGAATGGCTGTAAGTTTCATTGAGCATTGAGTATTTTCAGGAACATACCAAAAAGAACGTCAGGCGAAGAGTTTACGACATATTAAACGTGTTCGTTGCCATGGAAATGGTATTGAAAGACAAACGACAGATCACGTGGATAGGACTACCTTCGGAAATTCCTGAAGAACAGCAAATGTTACAGGTAACAAATTAGCAACAACGAGGACAACATCAACGACAACGACTAGAAATATTTACCACCGTATGCATTGTTATGCTTCCACGAACTTCAGTGTTGCGTATGGCGATTGGCGATTTTTAGCTGTCAATCAAATCACTGATCATCCTTGCTTGGCATAAATGACCTTGGACCAACAAATAAACAACTCTCCAACGTAGAGCGGAGGGGTAACTCCCCACCATTTTCTAGAATTAAATGGGGGCCTGGAACTCGACGCCGACTTGACTTGATTGACAGCTAAAAATCGCCAATCACCATTCACAACAATGAAGTTCATGGGTGCGTAGCAATGCATACGGTGGTAAAATCAAAAGAATCCATTAAGAATGCTAAACATAAAGTTTGTGTGGAGTCTCCATAGGAAAACATACAAGAAACCCTTTTCTGAGATAGACAAACAGGGTGCATTGTAGTCTAGCTTGGGTACAATCAACACCTTATAAGGCATGATGAACAATAGATGTTTGTACCCAAGCTAGACCACAATGCACCCTGTTTGCTATCAGAAAATGCATATGAATATGGTGTGCAATTCTCAGGCATGCATGTTTAAATGCACATAAAATTTCAAAAATCACCACAAAATAGTGGGACTTGTTGGCTCAAAGGATTGAATGGTTCTAAACAACCCAACAATACCATTATGGTGGGGATTTTTTTTAGACATGGCAATCTCTGTAAACATGGCACAGCTGATTTTGTAAATGTAAGGAAATAAAGTTGTATTGCATATCAACTAAGAGAGTTTACCTGGGATTTACATATACTTATTTCAAGAAAGTTAGTCACCAGAAACCTACAAAGCTGGGACCGTCGAGGATCATGGGAAATATATAAATTAACAAGAAAAGACATTTAACACAAATTTAAGTTTTCAAATGGTTACATGAGGTGAAACTGACTGGCAAAAGATTTCAAATCCATTAAAATAGTTATAAAAATATGGTAGAAACGCATAAAATGTATCTACCCATAATTCTTGTCAGTCTCAGCTTTCTAGGTTTTAAAGTAACAAAATTAACTGAAATAAGTATATACTTATTTCAATTAAGTTTGTCACTTTAAAACCTAGAAAGCTGAGACCAACAAGAATTATGGGTAGAGAAATTTTATGCGTTTCTACCATATTTTTATAACTATATGGATTTGAAATCTTTTGCAGTCACATTTTCACCTCATGTAACCATTCGAAAACTTAAATTTGTGTTAAATGTCTTTTCTTGTTAATTTATATATTTCCCATGATCCTCGACGGTCCCAGCTTTGTAGGTTTCTGGTGACTAACTTTCTTGAAATAAGTATATGTAAATCCCAGGTAAACTCTCTTAGTTGATATGCAATACAACTTTATTTCCTTACATTTACAAAATCAGCTGTGCCATGTTTACAGAGATTGCCATGTCTAAAAAAAATCCCCACCATAATGGTATTGTTGGGTTGTTTAGAACCATTCAATCCTTTGAGCCAACAAGTCCCACTATTTTGTGGTGATTTTTGAAATTTTATGTGCATTTAAACATGCATGCCTGAGAATTGCACACCATATTCATATGCATTTTCTGATAGCAAACAGGGTGCATTGTGGTCTAGCTTGGGTACAAACATCTATTGTTCATCATGCCTTATAAGGTGTTGATTGTACCCAAGCTAGACTACAATGCACCCTGTTTGTCTATCTCAGAAAAGGGTTTCTTGTATGTTTTCCTATGGAGACTCCACACAAACTTTATGTTTAGCATTCTTAATGGATTCTTTTGATTTTACCACCGTATGCATTGCTACGCACCCATGAACTTCATTGTTGTGAATGGTGATTGGCGATTTTTAGCTGTCAATCAAGTCAAGTCGGCGTCGAGTTCCAGGCCCCCATTTAATTCTAGAAAATGGTGGGGAGTTACCCCTCCGCTCTACGTTGGAGAGTTGTTTATTTGTTGGTCCAAGGTCATTTATGCCAAGCAAGGATGATCAGTGATTTGATTGACAGCTAAAAATCGCCAATCGCCATACGCAACACTGAAGTTCGTGGAAGCATAACAATGCATACGGTGGTAAATATTTCTAGTCGTTGTCGTTGATGTTGTCCTCGTTGTTGCTAATTTGTTACCTGTAACATTTGCTGTTCTTCAGGAATTTCCGAAGGTAGTCCTATCCACGTGATCTGTCGTTTGTCTTTCAATACCATTTCCATGGCAACGAACACGTTTAATATGTCGTAAACTCTTCGCCTGACGTTCTTTTTGGTATGTTCCTGAAAATACTCAATGCTCAATGAAACTTACAGCCATTCATCGTTGTATTCATCATTTTTATTTTCTTTTTTCCTTAATGTATTCGTTATCATCATCATCATCATCATCATCATCCTTATTACCATCATCATGATCATAATCTTCCTTAATGTATTCGTTGTTATCGTAATCATCATCATCATCATCGTTGTTGTTGCTGCTGCTGTTTTAGCCATTGCTGTTGCTGTCATTTGTGTTGTGATTATTGCTGCTGTTGTTTTTCGTCGTTTTTAAAAATTTTTTAAAATTATTATTATTGTTGTTGTTGTTGTTGTTGTTGTTATTGTTGTTCTTGTTGTTCTTGTTGTTCTTGTTGTTCTTGTTGTTGTTGTAGTTGTTATTGTTGTTGTTGTTATTGTTGTTGTTGTTATTGTTCTTGTTCTTGTTCTTGTTGTTCTTGTTGTTATTGTTGTTATTGTTGTTATTATTGTTGTTGTTGTTGTTATTGTTGTTGTTGTTGTTGTGGTGGTGGTTATTGTTGTTATTGTTGTGTTGATTCTGTTCAATGTTAACAAATTTTCTTTTTACCGTGTTGACTTCTGGATCATCCGTTATTATTTCTCTAAACATCTCGTCTGCTATCTGAATTAAAAAATTGACGGGGAAAAATAAAATAAAAATAAAATAAAAGCACATGCGGTGGCTGATTTAGGAGACTGTCATGTATTGTGGTTTAGGGATGGGGCTCGGCTGGAGTCGGCAAATTACTGGACGTATAGTTCTTAAGAAATTCATCTCCCCCTTCCCTTTTTGAGGGAAAGTAAAAATTTCAGGAATACCCTCCCCCAATTCCTTCTAGGCTTCATTCACACTTTCAGTATCACACCTCTGCAGCTTAAGAATCAGCTACGCCCCAATTCCATTGTTTTATGTAGGTTTTGAAATCCAGTGCAAAACCTACATTCTTAAAGCCGGGGGCGGCTTTGATAATCAGCAGGAAAGAGCGGGGCTGACTAGCAAGTTTTGAATTTCAAATTCAAAACCTGTCCCGGGTCTAGAATTCTGAATCATAGACCCAGGACAGGTCTTGAATTTGAAACCTGCGGCCCTCGGTCTTGAATTTCAACGAAAGCCCTCGCCCTAGCGTCCCGGGGGGGGTTTACTCCCATATATTTGCTATATAGGTATGTGCCGCCCTCCTGGGTATGGTTTTTGAGCTCCTTGTCTTAGACAGGGTATACAATTACGCTCGAGCTGTCTTACACAGGGTTTACGTTTTGCATATACATTGTCTTATACAGGGTAGTGATATTTGACCCCATTTGACCTATATGAAAATGAAAATAAAGAGTGTTTGCCGCTCGTTTCTGGTTCCGCTCGTCGGTCCGTTTCCGATCGCCGCGCCGTTCTGCCTGGATCCCCAAGGATGGCTTGTCGAGTGCACACACTTCAATGTCATTACACAACATTCGATGACAGATTCTAAAAAGGCGCTTTTAATAAGCCATTATATTTAAAGTAATCCTATAAGCGGTGTTTAACCATACTGGAAATTATTAACCAAAGGAAAATACATTAATCTTCAAACATCAATTTAATGGACGAAAAAAACATAAGGAATCATTTCTTTAGCTGTCATGCTTGATGTTTTGCTTTTTATAGATAGTAAAGTTAATTCTTGATCATTTTTTTCTATGAACGATTCATTTATAGTTGTCCTAAAGGAATAAAGTTGAATGTCTTATATAGGGTACACAATTTACCCTTCAGTCTTGAATAGGGCATATGTTTTTCCCTATTTGTCTTGATTAGGGTATGGATTTTCAAGATTTTGCTGTCTTAAATAGGGTTAGGTTTTTGGGGTTCCGGCGGGACACCCCTATCAGATCCCAGGGCAAGTACCCCACCCCCACTCCCCGGGCCTAGCGTTTGAACCTTTATTTAGCGACCGCCTATAATACTTTTTCGGGGGAACCTAACCAGCCTCAATTTTGCCAGCCCTCTTCTCCGACGTAATAAATAAAAGCTCCCCTTGTTTAAATAGGACATACTACTTTACCTTCTCAAAAGAAGTCACTTTCTTTTCCTTCACTTTTTCCATTACTCTCTTTGAAAAAGTCCGAAGTCCCGATTTCTCTGAGTTGTTTCTTTTTACTCATAAAATAAAAAGATAAGACGACAGAGAGAGAGAAAGACAGAGGTAAGCATTAATACATGGTTAACTGTCAATACATTCCTCATGTTTATTGCTTAGGAGCAGTTAAGTTAAGGGAAATTGAAATTTTACCGAACTGGTCGAACTGTCCGCCGAGCGTCATAGGAAGTCAAGGAACCATAGCAAACCAGCGCGGTTCGTGGCTATTTTAGTTTCGTAAATAGCAGTTACGATCTTGTAGTTATTATATGGTGATCTTTACTAATGATGTATCAAACAATGTAGGTATTTGAGGCCACCATACCTTTGTGCTGCAGTTGTAGTTTCGAGGGAAGGCGATACCATGGCGTATGATGGCGAGATGCTATTAACGGTTGAGCTTTGTTTTGCAGTTGGTACTACTGGATCAAAGGCATCCTAAAGGAGCATTAACCAAGAATTATTTTTACATCAGCTCGGTCTTCATTGTTCTTTTCGGTTGAATATATCGCATAACCCCTGCCCCAATTGCCAAGTTTCTCAAAGCCGGGGGCGGCTTTGAAATCTTCCAGGATTTGGGGCTAACAAGTTAATTAAATATGCAGAGAGAATATACATTAGAATGCAAGAGGAATATGTCATATTCCCCTTGCATACGTGAGGTTATCGGCCTGAAGCGAGGGGTTTTGTGATATATTCACCGAGGGCGTAGCCCGCTTATGTCCATGCGCAAACGGGCTTCGCCCTCGTGGCCTTTAAGCTTCACTCGCAATGATAAATCCTTTATCACACCCGCGTCCATTCTATAACCCTATATGTCATATTCCCCTTGCATACTAATGTATATTCTCCCTACATTTTTAATTAGCAGGTGTTTGCGCATGGACATATGGGTCAGTGTACATAAACTCACGGGGTGTTACTATCCACACCGACCCTGCCCCCAGGTAAGATTTCACCCAATCTCCAAGTGAGGTAGCTAATGCTCAAGCGATGGCCCGTGTGGGACTCATTTACAGATAACTACGCATGCTTAAGACACAACATGAGTGTAAAACCCCAGATAGCAAACTCGCGCTTGGTTTTTGTTACAGTATATTAACGTAAAGATATGTGATTAGAAATAAATCGCTTTTTCTACGCCCTCGGTGAAATATGTCACATAACCACGAGCTGAAGGCTGATAACCCTCCCTTGTATGGGAGCGACTGTCGATAACTTACCCTCTGTTACAAAAGATTTTAGGATACTGCTTGTCAAAGTCAACACGATCAAAGACTTTTCAAGGACATCCCTTGAAGATCCCTAGAGATACCCCTATCTTACCTATCTTGAGAAAGCTTTTATTTTTCAAATATTTGTACACATGCAAAAATGTTTGGGGACCCCCATTTTGTCATCAGTCGCCCTCCCCCATTTTTGTGGCTACTGCCTCGTAGAGGTGAAGCCACTATGTCATCGAGTTGTGTGAGTGAGTGGGTGTTCGTAAGAGTGAGTGAACTCGACAAAATTCGGAACTAATCGGAAGATTTTCGGGCCATTGGATAACCTTCGGAACCAATCAGCAATAACAAGCCAGTCGATTCCAAACAATGAACAAACTTCGGAACCAATCAAATCTTGAAAAACAACAACTCGCTATCAGTTGCCGATGACGACCTGGAACCTCGTGGTCTGACCTCGACTTAAGGAACTGTGCTGGTTACCAGTTCCATAAAGAATAGTTTTTAAGATTCATTTAATATCTTTTAAGGTATTGAATGGTTTATCTCCTAGATATCTTCAAGATTTGTTGTATGGTTATGAGCCTGCAAGGCAACTTCGTTCGTCTTCTGATAAATGGAGGTTTAAGATACAGAACTATAATCTTAAAACGTATGGATTAAGAGCTTTCTCGATAATGGCTCCTAAATTCAGTATGGAACGACCTCTACTGAAATTAGATCTATTTCCAACATCAATACTTTTAAGTCTAAAAAAAAGATGGATCGTTTTTATATCTAACTTTATATTTAGTTTTTTGATATATAATTTATTTATTAGCTGTTTATTATTATTATTATTATTATTATTATTATTATTATTATTATTATTATTATTATTATTACTAGTTTTTAAAGTGTTCATAGTTTATTGATTACTATTTGATTGTAAAGCGCTTAGCGCAGTAATGAATAGGCGCTTAAGAAATGTTATATACTAGCAGTTTTTATCAAAAAGTGAAGTGCTGCGAGTCCATACCAATTTGTACTACAACAATTCTTATAGAAGATTACCATAGTGGCTGAGATAGTAATAAAGAAGAAAATTCATTAACTGGATATGCTAATTAATTTATTTAACATAGAGGAAACAGACTGCTAAAACGAACATGAATTAATTTAAAATTTGGGATATAATCATCTAACAAGACCCTGCGCACAGGGTAGACTGGGCTGCCCTTGGCTGTTCAAGGCTGTGCTAAGAAGCTGATTAGCCTAGATTCCAAACGTGGGGTTTTGCATCAGCACAAATGTTTTCAAGTGCTTCATGGCTTTGGCGCAAATAGCATGGAACTCACCCGTTTAGATTGCTGTATGCATTCCGTTTTTAAATGCACAGAAACCCCCTCTAAAGTAAACCCCGAAATGTTTTCCACAATTCATCCCTGAACGTCAAAGGGAAACATCATGAATCCAATTTCCTGCTGCAGAAAGGAAAAAAAAAAAAGAAAAGAAAAATCGAAAAAACTCTTCGTATATTCCTTATAATCAATTTGATTTTCGCCCTGTAGCGGAAGTTTCCTTGAAATACTTGGTTTCCGGTTGATGAGTTAATACTTTTGCAGAATTATGACGTCATAATTTGCAAGCGACCTCAGTCACATGGCGAGTTTTTGCTTGGCGAAACTGTTTTGAAGATGCTTGAATATACTGGGAGGAAAACGCTCTTTTAGCCTTTAAGAAAACTCAATCCTTCGAAAATCTTCATCCAGACGTGTTCTTTTGATCTTCATCTACATCTTTAGTTTAATGGAGAATGAATTATATTACAACTCTTATTTATGCTATGAATAGATTATAAACAATATCAAATGACATAATAAAAGTAGTGGAACAAAGGAAAACTATGAAAGCAATTACAAAGTAAGAAAAGTATTAAAATGTTGAACTTGCTTGTTAAGTTCAGAATTATTGCTTTTGATTAAAAAGGCTTCTATAAGTTTCAATTCAACAGTTGTCTTAGCAGAGTCTAAAATTTTAAAACAGGCAGGCGTATACATATTTTTACACATTATACTTTGAAAGATGTTTTAGGATGTGTGAGTTTTTATCGCTCCTTAATTCTAGTAGATAGATGGCGGCTAGTTTCGCCAATATAACGGGAATTACATCCCGCACAAGTTAACTGATAAACTACCAGAGATTTAAGAGCTTCAGGAGTTCGATCTTTAGGACTGAAAATGCTTTTAATTTTGTAGGATGTGAAGACTAATTTAATGTTAAGATCCGCATGACAAAAACGTTTTAATAGATGATGGAGTTTAGTTTCAGTAATCTTAGAAAAATAACCTATATAAGGAAGTTTGAAATAACGGGTATCGTTGTTGTCGGCTGTACTATTAGGAACAGACGAGTTAAGACCACCTAAATACTTGTTGAACGTTTTGTTAATAATATGTGAAGGAAAGGAATTTCGTTAAGATTGTCGGAAAGTTTGCGTAAGTCATTATCGTTTTCTTTAAATTTATTACTTTTCTGCTACTATCAAGACCATTTCACAAATTAGGTAGTACCTAAAAGCGGAGCTTCCAGTTTATTTTTTATCTACTTGACTGAATTGATGCAATGCATGGGTAATTCTTATAGATATTTTTTCCCTCGATTGTTAAGACATATTTCATAATAAGCTTCTAAAAATGAAAATTCATTAAATTTCACGTTGAATTCGAGTCGCTTTGTTTTTTTCTAGTGAAATTTAATGTAGAATTCCCGAGTCAGGAAATGAATTTTTTTGAATCCCATAGCGTTTACAATAAGATAAAACGATTTTTAAAACATATTTTGGATGTGTTTACGCGAGGCTCTAGGAAGCCATTGCACTGCTTCTGTCGGTTGTCAAGGGAACGAATGAAAATCAAGCTGAAAGGATGACCATTCGTGGAATTCGCTTTTGATGAAAAAAAAAAAACCCACCTTTTTATTTAGTTATACCTGCCTAATTAACACTTTGCATATAAAATAAAGTGAGAAGTTAGGAATATTTCTAAGCTTAGGTCAAGATGTAAAAATATGTGGATTCCTGGCTGAAAACCTCCATGAAAAGAAGCGAAAATAGTTCAGTCAAGCGAGCGAAACGACGCGGACATTCCTTGAAAATTAAGTAGTTAACTTACAACAAAACTACAAGATTATTCAAATTTAAGTCATTCTGTTAATACTGTGATAAAGAATACAGATACCAACAAGTGAGCAAGTGAGGACAGAGAATTTTCTATTCTAAGTAAACGGACTTGAATAAGTTT
>JAAAQI020121664.1:0-15666 GCA_011800005.2 Stichodactyla mertensii
ACAGACAGACAGACAGACAGACAGACAGACAGACAGACAGACAGACAGACAGACAGACAGACAGACAGACAGACAGAGAAAGAGAAGGAGAATTCTGTAGTTTAATGTAATCAAGTAGTGAAAACCGCGAATAAGCAAAGCCCTTCTTTAAGATAACATGAATTAAAGAAATAAACTAGGCATAAATTTTGACCATATAAGGTGTTAGTGATCGTATCAAAACGTAGAAAAACCAAACCAAAAACGGTCCTCTCTTTTGAACTTTGCCGATTGTAATTGTGCCAATGATTGAGAAAATGTATATTTTCAAAAAGGTAGTTGTCGGTAAAGGTAGGTCATTGCAAAACTACCTTATGGCCACTCAGTGGTAATGACGATAACCGAAGATGCTAAAAATGGCTTCTTTTGGATATCGGCAACTGAATGTCTCAATATGCATTCATATACACTGGCACACACATATCTATATTTATTTATTATTTACATTCATGCATTATATAACAAATATCTTAACTGATATATTTACTATTATAATCATTATCATCGTCAACATTATTATCATTAATATAATATCGTTTTTCAATTTTTCCTTTTTATATATTAATGCACCATTATCATAGCTTTAATTGCCCTATTTCATTAGGACGTCACGGCTTGTTTAGTGAGGGGGACAGAATCCTCCAGAACAATAGAAATTTAAACAAAATTTGCTCTGCTAAGAAAAGTTTACTCTCAAATTGTCTGGTTTCCAAATATAAGATGCACTGATGTGTAATACACGATATTTACTGTATTTGGTGGCTGTTCCTGCTTTTCTACAGTCTACAAAACGAATTTCATATCCATTTTCTTTGTGTTGTTACTGTTTTGTCCTCCTCCAACGACCATGATCCTTGGCGTTTAAACAATAGATTGCTTTGATGTGACGTCATAGAAATAGAACAATTTTTTTAGACTAATCTAACATTAAATAATTATTAGTATTTGCTGTTGTTATAAGTTGAACAAAAAAGTAACTACAATTAGTAATTTAATAAATTATCATTTTTGTTAATATGTACATCAGTCATTATGGTATCTGTGCATACATTTATTTTGTACATCTATTTTTACATACATTTATATTCTATTTCCATATTATATTATCTCGCAATGAAAGGCTCAACAGCTAGAGGCAAAGACGCCCAGCATACGAAGAAAACAAGTAACTAATGTACTCAATTCACGAATAAAATCACTTCTCGCAGCCTTTTCAATCAATAGAGCAGATTTCGTACGTCTGTGAAAAGCTCGCCGCACCTTCCGTGATGTAAGCGTGCCTTGCCCGCTACCATGTTGTTTTCTAGCATTTTTACTTCCTTTGCCGTGCCTTGACTGTCTCAAGACCGTGTTCGTGCCGCGAGCCTTTCACAGTCATACGAAGTCTGCTCTAATAAAGCTTTCTTCTCACCAAACCCACCAGACACTACATTACACTAGTCTACATAACTGATGTACCAATTGAACTCCACCTAATATTCTTAACATAAACTTCCCAACAGATGATGGATTTGATGGGAATCTAATTAGCTTCCCCGTGGTTTGGTTCTTTAGGTAAACCATATATAGAATAAAAACACATGACATACTACAAAAGATTAACTTGAATATGTTTAGGTAAGGACACTAGACGCACGTGGGATGACACATTCATTGGGGAAACATTTACTAAGTTTGGCCTTGCCTGACTTATGATTTAATCATTGATAAGAGACATAGGCGAGACAATCTTATTCAACCAATAAAGCCCTACTCAAACCTGGTATTTTAATGTGTTTTAGTCTGACTACAAATTACTGATTTTCCAAGGTTCTATTGAATGCTTTGCTCTTGCTTTACAACAGGGATCTATACCGTAGGGTTTATTTGAGATTCGCTATCACAGACCAAGATAAAGAAACTCACTCTTCGATAAACTCTGATTGACTCCAAGAGGCAGAACCAAAAACCGCCAATCTGAGAAAAACCACATTTGAATTAAAAATATTGACCGAACAATTTGACTCGAAGTAGAATTTGTCGTTCAAATCCATCTAACAATTTGTGTCTCGACTCTTCAATTTTCTTTTCGAGTCAACATAAAGCGTGCCTGAGTTTGTTAATTAAATTAAATGATATTGAATTTAAAAGAAATGTATGACAGGGAATAATGAATAAGGATACTCTTCACGAATCAGTCGCGTTAAAAATAAATGAATGAATAAAAAAATAAAAAATAAACACTTACACTCCAAATACAAAAAGTAAGATTGACAGATGTAATAAAAGTGAAAGTCAAGGAATAAAGGCTCTGAAGTATTTGCGTGACCTCATTATTATTAATCTATCAGAAATATACATTCTAGTTCAAATGCGCTTCTAATACTTGAGCATTTGTTTATTAAAGTCGGAGCTTGGATCTAGTGATTGAATATCAAACGATAGAGGCTTAACTCGAGAGCGTGGATTGCCTTTAATGAGAAACGCAATCATGTATATCCTGCTAATCCGGAATTTCCGGCGAAGATTTTGAAACCATTTTGTCCTGCGCATGCGCTCAATGTCGTGTATATATGCGTGTTAGCGCATGCGTAAAGTATACCACGCTCTCATTTGAACACCACGACGCCAGGGATCAAAATCTAGTTTAACGACCTGGTAGGAAAGAAATATTATAAAACATCAGTCATTCAAACATGTCGACACGTGCTTCCGTGACGTTTAGTCTCTCAGCTTCCGGACGCGTTGAATGTGCCTCATAATTAATGAACCAGTTCAGTTCGAACTACAATATTCACAGTTGCCTGGATACAACAGATCTCGGTCTTGACAATTTACGAAATCTATTATGGCTAACCTCATCCCAATAACTGCTTATTCTTCTCCTTTTAATGATAGAGAAAAGAATATGAATTGCCCGTCATGTGACGCACTCTTTCATTTTAAAACTGATTGAAGTGGTACCGGTAAACGACGTCAAAAACTTAAAACCACTCGGAAACTTGGCATTCTAATGACCACTTATGATGGGTATGAAAACGCACAAGATATTGTTTGATGGAGAAATGACTCGAGTATAGACCAAATCCACTTGCGCGTAATGTTGTCCCATTTCAGACCATATGTCAATCCCTTGCGAATATGATCTTTGTTTGAGGCTCATCCATATTAACGTATCTTCTCAAGCGCTACCAAGAAACAAAGAAACAACACCCAAGGGAATGACACGTGGTCTGAAATGGGATAACATTATGCCCAAATGATAAAGGCCGTTGGTCAATTTTCGGTTATGAATTTGAATGAGAAGTGCGACTCTATCCTGGGAAGGTAAATGACTTTTGTCATTAGCCCAACAACGGTAATAATCCAGTCTAGAATAAGAAAACCTAACGTGACTAAAGGAAAGAGGTCAGAGTTATGTTGATACGAGGTTATAAAGTGTACAGTGGAACAGAAAAGATCATTTTTCTTTGTCTTAATGTTTATTTTATTATCATTGTTGTTTTACTTCAAAATTACGTGACCAAAATAATGGTATCGAAAAGGTGCCAAGAATAGAAACACAAACACCGTGATTAAGTGTTGTGATAACTACATGACTATATGATAACTAAGTGTCGGAGACGCGGACAAAAGTAGTCACGTGACCCCAAAACACTGATAGTATTGGTCACGTGACTTGGGGATGCCTCGAAAGCATTTTATTTTTGGGCGTGCATAACAGCACGAACACGACTTCATTTGATAGAAAAAAAGGCTTTAAAAAAAGCAAGTTTGCTTTTACACAAGACACCAATTTGCTGGAATATAATGCATTTGAATAAAATAATACGCTTTGTGAATATTTTAAAGTAACAAAGCTTCCTAGTGCTGTCATTGTTGTAGAGCACGCAATCTAATTTCCAGAAAACCATGCCCTGCCGAAAACAACCATAAATGGTGTCCTCAGTACAAGGCAGACCAAGGTCCAAAGTTTATTTTTAAAATTCGATGAAGCTACAGGAATATAGAGTAGAAAGCATACCGTTTCTAGTGTAGATTATAGTATTACATCATTCAATGACACTGGAGAACGAGGCGACCTGCGCATGCTCATAATCTGTAAGCAAATCAAGCCAAAAACCTTTTCGTGCTGTTGTAAAAATACTATGCAGATTTTCTTCCAAAACGTGCCTTGCAAAATGATTTTACGAGGTAAAATGCAAAAATTTAGAGACATTACTTGGAAAAAGAGCTTTTCTTTGGATCTTCAAATGCCTTGAATTCTGGGAAAACTTGTTGAAATGCACGAACGCGCAAACGTTATTCTCGTGTGTACTGGATTATATTTCAGATCTACATGCTATTACGTCTCTCTAAGCTGTCCAGGAGGATAGATCATATATTATATTTAAGAGCGAGCGCACACACCTTGATCATAACATGCTAATATTATAAAAGCCACACTGTTAGCCAAACCACTGCACTCAAATCTACCGTAGGATCGCTTGATCCTCATTGGTTTGATTACGGGAAAAAGCTGACATCACTTAAAGAATTAAACTTTTTCTAGTGGGATTGAACACGAATGCACTTGGTTGATGCGTTTATAGTGATTTCATGAATCAGTTTGACTTTTAAAAACGATTTTTGGATATTGCCAGTCGTTAGTCGTAGATGTTCTTGAGGTTTTAATGCAAATGGTTTGGCGTACATTTCGTAACTTCGCGATGAAATGACGCGCATCATGTCGAGACCTAATAATCACTGAAATAACCCAAGACTGAAGCAATTGCTTATTCAATGTTCAGAGATTCGTTTCAATAAAACGACTCCGATTCCTAACTGAATTCGAAAACTCTAAAGCAAAGAAAATTCATTAAACGTCGGTAGTTCCTACAGCTACAAGGCTGATATCAATGGCACCGCACAGTGCGCACTTTACCCCCCTCTCTCCATCAGTGCTCCGTTTGAAAACTAAAACTACATGGATTAGAGAGGTCGAAACAAGAGTGTGAGGTCACTGAGGATCGAACTACGGGTCTCTCGCTTAGCAAGCAGCACACTAACCAACTACGCCACACTGGTTTTTCTTAATGGCCAAATACACATGGAAAAATGGAGAAATTTTCTCGTGAATTTTAGTCACCCAGTAAGTTTAATTTCTTGATAATGCATTCAGATCTTTTCTGTGCATATAACGATGATATCCACAGGACAAATACCCACTTGAAGCTAACTTTCAACACTCCAGAATACAAAATTACAATTGCAACAGCAGTTCAATAATTCAACAATGTTTTAAATTCCACAGGAAGATTCAATTTTCCCAATTCAGGCGTTATCTTGGTCTTTTCAATAATAAATAAGACGAAAGCTTCTGATAAGCCGTCCTCGGTTTTTCCACAAAATTGGTCATGAATTGAGTGATATATTAAAGTTTATACAGTGTATTAAAACTTGAAGCTTTGTACCAGAATACACAAGTAGGGGGTTTTTTTGTGGACTGGCTGCTGGATTGAGTACTTAGTGTGTTAGTAAGCCAATGTTATGATCACACGTGCTTATAAGGAACTTCAGCCGTCACGGTTCTATAACACTTGCTCCTATGCTGAGGTATCGATGGAATGGCTTGATTTTACGATTTGTTCGAATGGATTGACAAGCATAAAATTTGACGTTTTTCGTCGACTGTGCTGCCAAAATCACCATATTTGAGGGAATGAAAATGATTAAATGAAAAAACCATATTAAATTGAAAAAATGGCACTAGAAATGAAAATATGTCAAATTAAAAATGACATAATTAAGGATAATGAGGAAAACCTGCCTTTTAAGTGTGAGAAAAAGAAAAAAGTAAAAGATAATGTGAAAAAGTAAAGAGAGAACGAAAGAAAGAAAGAAAAAGAAAGGAAAGAAAAATTGAAAGAAAAAAGACATGCCTAAACGTGTAAGCATAATATACGCCAATCTTAATTAAAAGAAATAAGAAATCGAGGCGGCATAGAATGTGCACTCGACAGCGCACTATATATGGGCAGACGCCAGTTAATGGAGAAATAATGTATTGATTTTCATTTAAAGACAAATAAACTGTACCAGCGTGATGTACGTGAAAGAGCCCTTATTATTAAAGGTATCCGTAAAGAAATCGACGTGGGAGAAAGAGCAATGTATGGATGGCAAGCTGAGTTAGCGTGGGAAACAGAGAGCTCCCATAGCCGGAACAGCAGGAGAGACACTCATATACAACTACTAAGAAAAAGTAATTTCGAAAGCTCTTATTAAAGAAATTTTCTGGTTCAAAACGTTAACGTACCGTCCAATGGATATTTTCTTTTTAAAAATAAATAATAATAATAACAACAAAAACAAGTCATTCAATCGAAGGTTCGGTTCCTTGTTGGAATAAAATTTATGAAATTTCACTTCTAGTATCTAATCAATGTGGAATATCTCCACGAATTCCTGAATGTTAATTCTCCTATCGGCTTTGTTTTCATTAACCACAAAGATTAAACAAAGATCCAAATCTAATTCCTAAAAGGAAACTTGAACGTGTTAATTACCGTTGTCATGACAACGTTAGGACGTGGGCGTGGCTATAACCAGGTCGATAACTGGGTATTAACCATAAGATTTCTCTTAAGATTAGATTTAATGGTATTAAGGGTCCTGCATAGTGCTAAGAGCACTATTATTCTAAATCTCACTTATATTTTATTTATTCATCTTCCTGTTTTCAGTGAAAGGGATGCAGTCGGTTTGTTTCTGTTTGGTGTTGTAATACAACGTAATCTTTGTCACGCGGAAGCAGGGAATCCCGCAGACAAAAATACTAACTCAACAGGTTGTTTTACAAACTTGTAAAATTTAATCAAATATTTGGATTTTCAAATTCAAAAAAGGCATTGTAAAATTACTTTTATTGAACTTCAAAAATATCTAAAACCTTCCTCTTTTAGTTCATTTTTCATAAATCAATTTTGGAGTTATTTTTATTTCATCGTTTTTAAGGGATTTTCATGTAAATGTAAAGGATTTTCTCCCTTCCTGGTATTGTCCTCGCACTAAATAGAAATCTAGGAATTTAAGTTAGAGCTTGGGGTCAAACTGGGAGAAGTCAATAAATGTTTGTCGGAGGGCGGATTCAAGATAAAACGAAAATTAGAAGAAAAGAAAGAAACTCCCTTCGAAGTAGGACACCTTCAACTTCATTGTCAGAAAAAAAGTATTCAAAAAACATTGAATTGAATTGTTTAACATATTAAACTCTTATAGGAATTTCGCCTGCATCTTAAGAAACGTCTCACGCCGGTTTATTTTGAAAAATGCCATCAAACCGCACCACAACACAACCTTCAAACATGGCGGGTACTTTGCTTGCATTGTTTCTTTAAAACTTGTGAATGTAGCCTATTTACATTTACGACGAAAAAGGTTTTGGATCAATAAATCTCAATAGAAGGCATATAACAGACTACAAACTAGTCAGTGGTGGTAATCAATAGGGGAGGGGGTCATCATGATAATGTCATGGGGGGAGGGGAGGGACTGGTAAAAACATTTGACCGTTTCAAACCAAGTCATAGTAGCTAGGATGTATCTTCCATGCTGTGCCTGCAAAATAGGAGTGATGTTTGAAGCCAAATCCAAAGCGAGCAGTTAGTAATTATAAAACTGAAGTGACTAAGGAACATGTGCAACCATTCTCGAGAGAATTAAAACAAAAACCGAAAGACATGGCAGCCATGTTGGTGGAACTAACAAGAAAGGCAACGTGAAATCTCGTTAAATATCACCAATTTGGCGGCGATCACGTAACATCCAACTTAAGTATACAGGCAAGCTAACGTGATGTTTGTATATACTCATTTAAATAAAGTTAGTCACCAGACACCTAGAAAGCTGAGACTGCTGAGGATCATGGAAAATATTTTATAATTAACAAGTAAAGGTTTTTTGTTACAAACTTTAGCTTGAGAATGCTAACAGGAGTTTTAAAATGTAACTGATAAAGGACTTTGAGTCCTTCAGCAGTTATCAAAAGGTGGAAGCATGTCATATGTATACACCCACAATCCTTGTCAGTCTCAGCTTTGTAGCTTTTCAGGTGACAAACTTTATTGAAATAAGTATAAACAGGCTGAAGCACAGACTATAGTACCTAGGTGCTGATTTACTTCAACTAATTTCTATAATGAAAACCTATAGAAATGTTTTTGTGTTTTTACTCATCAGTGTAGGTGTGCATAAATGTTAAGAAATAGAGACCACGTGTGAATAGATTTTTTTAAATATTATATTCACTTTATTTGCTAAACTCCCTTGAAAGTCTGGTTTATATAAAGCGACGCGAGAGCTGCGCAGACGCAAAGAAAGGATCAAATATTCTGCGTCTTTTTGCGCTTGAGACAAGAATTTTTTTCGGTGAAAATTATGAGCACTCGCAGCTCCGTTTTGTCGCTAAAAAGTTTATAAAACAGGCAGAATTTCACAAGACTTTTTATCGAGGAATACATCTTTCTTTTTCTTAACCCGCTCAATCAAAATCCAAGTTCAAGGTCAAAACTCTAAAATAAGCAACTACAACAGGTAGAATAATGAACTTGACTTACTCCGACTTCGACTCAAAAACAGAACAAATCACCAACAAAGAACGCTACTGAATTATTCAAAATTAAAACCACATTACACTCTAAACAAACCAATAAGGAATTAGACAACATTTCATCAGGTGCGGCGCAGAAAAAATGTACAATGAAACTAGTGGTTAAGTTAGCATTGAATTAAGATTTTGATGGGATGTTATTTTGCGTTTTGTGAAGCGCACACTGGTACCAGATGCAGAAAAGACTAATCGTGTATTGGATTTGTGTCTTTCTACACTAGGTTTGTTCAGCATTACATAAATCCTTGTGTCTCAAGAACAAATACCAATAATATAAAACCGATGCAAGAGGCTTCATGCTTTCATTTTCGATGTCAAAACCTGATCTGAACGAGATAAGAATTGATCCTGTAGCTGCATTTGTGTATGGAAAGTTTTTCATAATTTTTAGCCTTAAACTGATTTTGGTTTTTATATTACGAGTGTGTGTAACCAGTTCCATTGATTTTAATACAAACAAAACCACATATCAAAATAAACACAGGCTGTCATCAATCAGAGTGGAAAATCCCATCAATGTTTCTGCAAAGACCTGTTGTTTACGTTAATATCAAGAAAACAATGTGTAGGGCGTGATGTCGATAACCGAGGGGAAGGACCGCTAATCAAGCTGAAGTGATCGTTGTTTGTAGGTGCCATGAAAATAAAGTCTTGAATATACGAATATATAAATACTGTTTCAAAATTTTAATTTTAAAGTTGAAAACGTTTTAGAGGATTTGTGAGTTTTTCTGCACTGTAACTAAAATAGCAAGGAAGTTACTTCAAAATTCTAGAAAACATCACGGTCGCGGCAAGGCACGCTTACGGCACTGACCGTGCCGCGACTTTTTCACAGTCATACGAAATCTGCTCTAGTTACACGGGTGGACACACGGTGCGGTTTCCCCGTTACTAGGAACGCAAGGAACGTCGCAAGGAACGTCGCATCGTGTGTCCGAGCCTTTAGAGTAGATCTTCTAAGACTGTGAAACATAGTTGTGATGTAACTAGTGCACCGTACCGTAACCGTAACTACGCGTTGTGATTGGATGATTCACACGAAAACAAAAACAATGGGGAGCCAGTTAAATGTTACGGCATGTCGTACCGTGTCGGTGCTGTAAGTCGGTAGGCGTACGCTTCCCGCTTAAACGAAAACTGACTTACGTGCTGTAAGTCAGTACCGTACGTTTCCCACTGGTTCTAAAGCCATGCGTATCCAGCCACAGCAATGGTACCACCGAACATCCTTGTCTGAGCCGTGCCAACATTATGGCGTGGGTTAGTTATCTCAAGGGATAGAATCAAACTTGAACCTTTAATTCCCTCAAGTAGGCGTATGAGGTTTTTTAAGTTTACTCAACACAGCTAGAACGTGTACGTGAGGGACTAAAATGAAGCGTAGGTTGAAGAACCACAATACAAAACTAAAAATATTAAAAATCAATTACAGATCTTCATGTCTGAAAGTTAGCATTTTGTCTTTTCTTCTTTTTCTATTTACGTGCGCCTGTCTGGTTAACCGTTTTTAATTATTTATTTATTCATTTATTTATTGCTGTGCATATTCATCCATTCATTATTTCGTTAATTCGTTCATGTCGGTCAGTGCCTGTCAGTTTATCTTTAGTACTAAGATATCTATATACAAGTGACCGATTCGTCTTACTCCATTTTGTTCATTCATCCATTCATCCATCCATCCATCCATCCATCCATTCGCTCATTCATCCATTCGTTCGTTCATCCGTCCATCCATTCGTTTTTTTATCTATTCATCCATTTTTTCATCCATCCATCCACTCGATACCTATACCATATAGCCCACCAGCTCTTATCTTACTGTTCACTGATATCTTTTAGCAACCTATTTTATATTTTATCTTTATATTTTTAACAAAATTACTGCTTCGTGGCCATATAAGATAATCATAATAATCACACGATCTTGTACTTGTTATTTATATAAATAAATCATTCGATCACACAGAAACCAGTAATCCCCTTAAAAATTAAAGTTCTACTGTGAAGAATTCCAAACTTGATATTTGTTTTCCTTTAATTAACTTAATACGCTGCGATAACACTACAGCAACAGTTTCTAGGAAACATAAAACTAGCTTCTCAGGATAGTCATAAGTGCAATACGAGAAGTCAGTCCAATTAATCTTGTTTGTTTGTTATATAGTTTAGATACTGGGGAGCTCCTGACGGGCACGTATGCACTATTTGCAAGGGGCCATATTGCCCATAATCAAGATTAAATAAAAATAATAATAATAATCACACGTAGTTTTACCTTTAAACTCGCTTCATTCGCGCAAAAAATCAGTTTTAAATTCGTATTCGATTTTTAGGCTTTGTTCATGTCACACGTTACGGAAAAACAAAAGCTGACTAGAAATCCTACCATGTGCGGCGAAGTGGTTTTACAAATATGCGCGTGTCTTCTCGATTCTAGCGGGGTAAAAGCTCTGAAAAACTACAAGTAAATACAAAAATTAACACTACAACACAGGTTTTAGATAAAGGTGCTGTTACAGTACGCAATTTTCCCAGCAACTTGTCTTGCAATTTTGTTACACAAGTTGCACGAGACATTGCCTAGTGTAACATACCAAAAGTGTCTCGCAACTTTGTTGCCGTAACCGTTGCGAGAAGTAGAACTCACAGAGACACTTTGGTATGTTACACTGAGACAGTCTGTCGTGCAACGTCTGCAACAAAATTGCGAGACGAGTTACAAGGAAAAGTGCCTAGTATAACAGCACCTTAAAATGAAAGATTTGATTTCCGTGCTCACATGCCGGCGGCCACGTTAAACGTTTTAGCATTCGCTTGTCGTAATTTATCTTGTTAGAGTGAATTTACTTGGAACACACACGAGTTTAAAGTCTTCAAACGTGTCACGGTTGGTGGTGAAAAAAACACTCGAATTATATCCTTATTTTTTCTTCACTTTATGCAAGAATTAAATAAATTTCCAAGCTCAGACTTT
Source organism: Stichodactyla mertensii (assembly GCA_011800005.2). Taxonomy (NCBI): domain Eukaryota; kingdom Metazoa; phylum Cnidaria; class Anthozoa; order Actiniaria; family Stichodactylidae; genus Stichodactyla; species Stichodactyla mertensii. The sequence continues at coordinate 11,649 of JAAAQI020121664.1, forward strand.
CTTTGGGTTTGAGGTTTTGAGCTCAAAATGACGCGGTAAAAGAGGGAATTTCTGGAAAAGCTTGGCAAAGAACATGTCGATCGAACTAGATCTCAACTTCAAGTATGTTAAACCAAGAAGCAGCTAGTCATTTATCAAGTCAAATGGAAAATATTCAATTGCGGTTTGTATTATGGACTTCCCGCTTCTGTAGCTATGCCTAAAACATATTTCTATACAGCCAAAACTAGCACAAAAAGATATATTCATAGCTTTTCGCCATATCGTCTCCAAAAGGTTAGATTAACTTACGCGCTCAATACTTTTTGGATTAGCGCGTTGTTAAGCTGTTCATCAAAGGATTCAAAAGAACTTATTAACCGAATATGTTTAAGTCTGATTTATGATCTATTGACTTAAGAAAAAACGCATTTTTAGTCCATATGATTATTATAATTTAAAGACGCTTTGAATTATTAAAGTGGTGAAAAAAATATTCAAATATTCACGAACAAATTTTGTTTCTATAACTGCGCAACAACTGGAATGTTGGAATTCTTTCTGATAAGAATGAAAAAATAAAATAAAAAAATAAAATAAATATAACATCCCGTTATATCAGAAAATAACTTTATTTGATCTTTTGATAACAAAAGAAAAGCGACCGATTCATCTTAGAGCACAAAACCCGCGAGAAACATTATTTGCATTTTCTCGTTAGCTCCGTCTGTTTTACCGAGTAGTTTCGCTGCTTTGGGAAAGCTTTTCCTAAAGTACTGTTAAAATCGTATTAAAAAATAAGAATTTCTTTATTATTTCAAGTGTGCGCTACCTTGGATTAGTTAAACCCCAAAGATTACAACTTCGTCTTCCGAAAACAATATGCGATTCACCTGATTTTCTCAATGTAGGCAGAAAATGGTTCCCTTCCAGTTAGGGAAATACAGTGTTCGAGCTTTTCCTCTGTAGAATAATCAAGATTATCTTGGGTTTTTTTTAATTATTATTATATTAATTTGTACAGTAATACGCGAATAGTGTCCCAAAAACTGGGACAAATTTCCAAAGATTCAAACAGCCAAACGAGGCGTTAAGTTTTTAGACTTTCAGACAACGATGATCTACTGTCATGATTTAAAGAACGAAATTCTAGATAAACAAGCCCACTCCTTTATCTAAACTGACTAAATAAAAACATAGACTTTCAGCTTATGATAGAGAGAATGGGACGATATGGCATAACTGAATATCGGTAAGAAGTTATCCAAAGAAGTTACGTTGATAATATTATATTTCTATCAAATTAGCGCTTTTTTCGATTGAATTGAAATCTTTGGAAGACAGTTGACATACCTTGTCTTGGGGTTCCCGCCGACGTTTGTGGAATTTTGGGCGGATGAAAATGGCTCGTCGCATTTTGTTACCGATTCCAAAGAATCCCTGAAAATGTTCCAACGAGTAATGAAATCTTTAGAGTTTATAAGAGTAATATTGGTGTTTGATCCATTGGTAAACTCGACGGTAAGGGACGAATTTTGCCATAGCGTTTGTTAACCCTGACACTTCACATCGATGCATTAAGAATATATTTTGAAATAACCAGGCACAATGATCAAGTGGTAGGTCGCGATGACGTCAGGCAATGTCATGTTCTGAACAGGCGGTGGTTAGTTGGTGGGGAAGGTGTGGGATATTCACTCAGTCTAAAATAACAAGGTTTAGAATATAGGTTTCTAGAGCTAGAGCATCTTTGAACTCCTCTTTTCAGCCCTTTTTGCGCTTTGACAGCAAAAAATGTCGTATCTATTGCTTTAGCCAAAAGAAAAATGAGCATCTGCCATTTAAAAGTGTGCTCTGAAAGTTTTTTTTACAGGGTTAGAAACTGGACCTATTCACTTATTTCTTATCAAACTGACTTCTATCAACGCTTTAATAAATGATAAATATTACAATCCATTATCTGTTTTCTTTTCATTTTTAACAATTAAGAGAATAATTAACCTAAAGAATTTTAGATTTAAATTACCCAAGTTAAATTATGATAAATTTGACGAAGTAATTCTGTTTTTTAAAAAACAAATTAATGTAAAGAAGCAGATTGAACGGAGAAAATTTGACTAAAATGAATAACCATACTCGAATATGAAATTCTAGAACAAAAAATGTAAAAAGATTTAAAGTGAATTCATGCACCTTAAGCTATAACCACACATTATTTATTTAGTGAAATTATTCTTTCCTTATATTTAACATGCAAAGTAAACCCCCCCCAAAGGTTTCATATTACTAAGGTAAATAGATCGTGTAAGCATTTTGCAAGCGTCTGTAGACGCAATATTTTTGGGCAAAAATATTCTCACCGGTCAATCTCTGAAATATCGTTTCTTTTGTTTATTTATTTTTTTTGTTTATTTAGTTTTTGATTATAACTTATATCTTTGAGTTCACTTGGCTAATGACTTAAATTGCTTGGATGTAAAATATTTTCATTTGGGAATGGACCATATGTCAATCCCTTGATTATTATTCCTTTCTTTACCAGCAATACTTTAATGTATAGTTATATTTATTTGATAACATTTATCATTAGGTGCCACTTTGCTTCTTTTTATACTGTTTAAATACCTTTGACTTTAGGCTGCATTCATTATGTATCCCTGGGGGGAGGGGCAGGTGAAATTCAGGGGGGATCTGAAAATTTTCTTATCAGTTAATGTGAGATTTCAATTGTATTTGGAGGTTGAGGCAGATGCAAAATTTTATGCAATGGTATTTAATCCTAGCCTGAGGGGTGTACATGTTTTTTTCTTATTACAAGGGGGGCTCTTAAAATTCTCCTATCACATAAACATTTTACCTGTCCTCCCCTCAGCCTTACATAATGAATGCAGCCTTAGTTATTTTAATTCTTTAACTAGTTATTTCTATTATTCACTGTATTGTTAATCTCAAATGTACAACCACTTTTAATGTATTTACATACTTTTTTGCAAAGGCTTTGTATGCTAAACCTACTGACTTGGAATGTGAAACTGTCTAGTTTTACCACATAAGGCAGAATTAAATCCTTTGATGTTCTTAAAAGTATGCTTAAATATGGTCATACATTTCAGATTTGCACTGTCAGTACATGTAAGACTTTCTACTTATTGCAGACTTAAATATTTGTTTAAAAAAGAATAAACTTATGATATATAGAGGTTATTGATCAAGCATGAAGTTCTTTTTTCATACTTGTATGAGCTCAGACCCTGTAAGACAAGGTCTATACACATAAAAAAAGAATGAGGCCAATATCTCCCCATCTGGACCAAACAAGCTTGGTCAATAGTTGGCTTTAGTTATTATAGTTGATATGGCAAACAAAATTTATTAAAAGTACCCTCATAGGCCGGCATTAGCCAGTAAACAAATCTCTTTTTCAAGAAGAAGGCATTCTAAATTTTTGGGATAAAAATTAATTGCTGTCATGCTCACTGAGTATCTAGCTATTGGCCATTTTCAAAATTTCCAATAAGCTCCCTGCTCCCTCATATATGGGATGTCCCCCCCAGATATAAAATATGGGCCTAGTGAGGGTTAGTTACTAATAATGTTTAGAGAGTTGAAGGAGAATGATAATATGTGCATCAAAGAATTTTTTTACAATTCTTCATGTTTCATTAATTGTTTTATCATTCTGTGTTCGAAGGATGGATCATGAACAGGAGAGTTAAGGTACCTCAGCAGCACTGTGGGGGCTTTCCTCACAACCTCTTCTATTGTAGCGAACCCATCTAACTTCAGATCTTGAATGATCTAACAAAAGGGGAAGTTACGTAAATATGGATTATGTATTAGATCAACTACTACTGCTCAATATGTCACTGCATGGATTAAGTACATGTAGTGCATTGCTGTTTTTTGTACCATACAAGTATTGTGACACTGAAAGTATTTTCTACTCACATACTTAAGAGCGAGGGTCCGTAAATATCGACCAGAGGTGTGCAAAATGAAAAAATCGAAAATTCCAAAAATATTTCCAAAGATAGGTTTT
>JAAAQI020121675.1:3984-15664 GCA_011800005.2 Stichodactyla mertensii
CTCCCCCCCCCCCCAGCCATACATAATGAATGCAGCCTAAGAAGCATTTATACACCTTATCAAATGAAGGATATTCACTGTATGAACCAGACACATGTTGACTTAGGAGAAATGGATGAAACTCTTGGAATCTATTGGGTAAATAATACGTTTATAAACTTAAGCTGAAGGAACTTAATAAAATCAAGGAAACGTTAGAGACTGTATGACAGAAAATTAATGAACACATTTGTCTTTGAAAATGAATGAATGCATAGGATTAGGAGTGATGGGAAACACAGGGAATGAACAAGAAGAATGGATAGATCAATGAGATAACAGATAAAAATAGATTGATGGACAAATGAATGGATTAATAGATTAATGAATGCATTGGATCAGGAGTGATGGGAAAGACAGGGAATGAACAAGGATGATGTCATGGATCAATGAGATAACAGATACATATAAGAATGGACACCAGAAGGACAGATGGATGGATGAATAGATAAAAGGATAAAAAATAAAGAATGAATGGATGAATGGTAGTTGTCAAACTTACGTGGTTATTTCAGTCTCTTCACAGTTTACACCTGTTAACATTGAACATGGCTTTTTCTCTTTTTTCTGTATAATGTATCCCTAGAAATACATGTATCCAACACTGTCATGTTTGTTATGCTCAGCTAATCTTGTTTAAGGGACCATAGGATTTGCAGTGGGATTCTCTTTGTAACCCAAACAAGAAATCTGACCCCACTCTCAGTTGCTGCATAAAAAAAAAATGTCCCCTTACCTTGTTTTCCATTCTTTTTATTGTTAAAGTGCTGTGCAACTCAAACTCTTTTGCACCTGTTTTTTTTAATAACCCCCCAAATCCCACTGTCCCTCCTCCTCAATAAAAAATGAACAGTCCCTAAAAAATGAGCATTCTTGTATTATGTTGAATACCTCACCTTGCAAACCTGAGACTGTGCTTTATCAATGAATGAGTCTGCCATCACAAGAGCATCCATAACTTTGGGAAGATCTACATAATAGAAAAAAGAGAGGTTTAATGTCAACCAGTAAAACATTACTTGACAGTATTCATCGTCTGGAAAGACCGTGAAGAAAAATTATTTGAATACGTAAAGTAATGTTTTGATTTAGTTAAGTACATGTACCTTGATCACTGTCGAAATCATCACCAACTTTTATGGTAGCTGGAAAACCAACCTCATAAAGACAGTGCTCTAAAAGCATGTGCCCATAAACTATGATGAAAAAATATCAGATCATTAGGAAAAGAATTCAACAAAATATATCCAAATTTTAAGATTTTTTTTTTCAAACTCATGAATAATGAATGAGGAGAAAACAAAGTAAATCACTACTGTGACAGTGGTTTGAATATCCAACTTTCACTTTGATTTTCTCCTGTAGAATTATTCATGGTTTGAGAAGCTAGATCAAACACTTGAAAGAGTGTTGCAGTCAGTTAAAAACCTTGGCTATGCCTCATTTTTCAACCTGCTTCTCAGTATCTGCACATTGGATAGAACATTCTTTTCCATGTTTGATATATTACATGTAGTTCCAGCAAAAATCTATCTTCTTCATCATTCATAGGTTGTGTAGAGAACCAAAGGGTATATATGGAGGGTCTATTGAGGGTATAAATTCCACCACTACATGTATCTTTTAAAACATTTTTGTGGTAGTGAGAAGTTCAACTTTAATCCCCCCATGAAGGCAGTAGGGATATTTTTGTCGGCATCTCACAGTAGTCTGACTTTAGCTGCTTGCAAATTCTCTCTTTATCTCTCTTATATGCATATTTCAATTCAATTCCTAAATTGTACTGAATTTGATGTGTCTAAAGCAAGTACTTACTAAAGTAAGGATTCAAAGCCTTCTTCAATGGTTCTCCTTTTTTACTGGTCATTATTTCTGCCATAATCTCCTTTAACCTGTTCAAAATATCATCAAAATCAAACTACAAACTTTGTTCCCTTGGGCCAGAGATTTGATCCAAAACTAACATACCATTCAATGGTTTTGAATTAATTTAATACCTTTAAGAGATTTTTTATAATGACAATAAAGATTTCTTTGATAAACCTGCTGGCCATGAAGCAGGCAATAATACATTTATATGTATTCCTATTCTGCCATTACCAAAACCTCCACTTGGATGGTAGCACACATCTCCCCTCCCCTTCCCTCCCTCCCCCTCCCCCCCCCACCACCTCAAAAAAGCATCATGGTACAAGTACACTACTTCACATCTTAAAGTACCACTGCTGTGCTTCATGGTTAGCACTGTTGATAAATAATCCTTTCACTTGAAAAAGAAATATTTTTTCCAAAGGGGGGGGGGGGGGGGGGGGGGGGGGGGGGGGGGGGGGGGGGGGGGGGGGGGGGGGAGGAAGAGGTAGATAGCAGGATTCTAAGAGAGAATACATTGCATTTATCCTTACAGTTGCCTACTGTTTCCAAGCAATTGGAGACCACTCAATCCCAGTGGTGGATCCAGGAATCAGAGCAAGGGGGAAGCTTTGGAGAAATGGGGTGCTGGAAAACTTCTGCATTAGAGGAACCTCTGTGACTAACCAGAGGAGGTCAGGGGCATTCCAAAAGTGGGGTCTGAGGCGGCCCCCTGGACCCATCCCTAAACCTGCCCATGGAAATATTTACTGCTTACTTCTCTAAAGACACTAAAGGTTGTCTTTTCTTTGCCATTTCCACTGGATAAGCTTGCCCAACAGAGAACTGAACATCATCGTTAGCTGTGCCAGTATTTTTTCCCTTTTTTCTTTCTTGCCCTTTGCTTCCTTTGTTTTCTTTGTTGCCATCTTGTTTCTGTTGTGCATCTTGACCTTCACCTTCTTTCAAAGCACCTGGATTGCCCTCATCTGTATCATAATGTATGAATAAGCTTTCAATTACATAGCTCTAGAACACAGCTACTTTTTAGTTATTCAAGTCACTTCAAAGTTAAATTAGTAACCAACAGAGCCCTTGTAGTAATTCCCTAAGCATTAATTTGGAAGACTAAACAATAGAATTTGGCTCTCCTGGGAATCAAATCAATGTGACAATTTCCACCCTTTCTCCCCCTCATCCTTTCCAAAGAATGGAAAACTAAATTACCCAGAAAAAAGCAAAAGAGTAGTGCTCTGACATAGGTTGTATAGAAATTAAGGCAGGAAAGTAACAATTTCAATGCCCCAGTTTCTTATTTTCAAAATTAATAATTCAGGGTTGTTTTTGTGTAACAGAGTGTTTTCAGTCATTCCCACATGGAAAAAAAAGACAAAAAAATGGGATATCCACGTTCGTGTACCAAACAAAAGGACCTAAATAGACAATGACTTTGTTTGAGGTACATTAACATGGTCACAAATGACATCATGCGAAAATGCTCTATGTGTACCATTTCCATCTGTTCCTTTCATTTCTGCTTTGCTCTCTTCACTTGTTTTTTCGATTCGTCTTCGAAGAAGATTGAGGATTGTGTAGCTGCCATCAGTCAAAACAATGTTTCCCTGAAATTATTAGGAAAAACAATAAAAATTAATAAGCTGTATAAGAGCTTCTCAGAAGCTCAATCTTGATTGACTGAGAAAGGATATCCAAAATATCGACATTATCAATTTCTCTCCACATCATCATCATAATATAATAAATCAAAAACAACACTTAGAACCAGCATCACCAAGAGACATAACAGTATTCTAAAAAAAAGCACAGCGGCAGAAGTCACCTGAACGGCCAATCACAGAGCACCATACCACCCATTTCAGTCACCGATGAGTATAAAGGCAAGTTACCATCCAGTCTACACCACTGTCTGATGAAGAATAGCAGCAGCAGTCGAAATATCACATTCATCCACATACGCAGAGTCATGAGACAAATGAATAAGCATTGCTTATGTTGTGGTTTCAATTGTGCTGCCTTGGTTTGAATTTTTTCGAACCAGCTTGAATTTTTCAGACCAGTTTGGAATTTGTTGGAGGGAGTACAGAAAGAGGGAGGGGAGGGTGAAGTTGACTCTAGTTCTTTTGAGACCCCCCTAAAAATCCAAGCCCCTGTTTTATTATTGAGTCCCCATAAAAGAATCCCTTTTAACAATGACAGACATCCAACCTGAATTAAATTTAAAAATGAACTGGTTTGCGAATTTCATACCCATTTATGAAGACTTGAATGGGTTTTAGAACTGGCATATATGCTAACAAAATGGACCCTGAAAAACTTTAGATGGCTAACATATGACAATAATTTGACCCAGAAGACCAAAGACAATAGAGTAAAGATTGGAATGAAAATGAAAATATGACTAAGACATTGCTATGACAACAATAGAACACTTCAAATGTGAGCAAAGTTTTTCATTTAAAAAATTGTACCTCAAAAACCATTCAGTAAAAATCATTTAAAATTGGTTTATTTTACCTTTGACTCATTCTTTGATTTGGAGGAAAAAGAAAAAATTCTGCAATGGGAAATTCTCAATAATCAATAGAGTTTATTTTAGGATGTTCCCTATTACAGAATTTTTTAATTTTTTCTTTGCACTTACGTTCCCTTAAATAAAAACCACATGCAAATTTAAAAGAAATTTTACCGACCAGTTTTGGAGTTATATTAGTTTGAATATGAGATTTTTGGGGACAAAATTTTTATTTTGCAAGTTCAAATGACTTTGCATACGTCATTAAGAGCACACACTCGAAAACCATTTCGAGCCTCCTTAAAAGATTCAAATTGAAGCCACAAGACTCATACCAGTACTCTTAGCACCATTTTCTTCATCAACTGCAGTCCAGCAATATATTCTTATCATCAGCATCACCACCATCAGCAGCATTATTCCCGGCCACTTGAAACCTATTGTGCTATGCTGTGTAACATATAAACTACAGTATACATTGTACACTGTACTTACCCTATCATAAAGCTCAACTATCAAATGATGAGCATAATCTTCTGAACCAAACTGCAGATCAATGATTCTGTCAATGCCCAACTGTGTTAAAGCTACAAGACGCTTCTGCTTCAAGTGCTTTCTCAGCTGAAAAAGTACAATGCCACAGCGAGTTTATGAGAGATGTCTTACAAACAAAAATTGCTCAGTATTCTGCAATTCTGCAGGGGAAAATACCACATAAATGACTATAGAAATGTAGATAAATGGTAGCCATATACCAAAAAAACTTAACAAAGCTTTTTATTAAATTGTGAAACAAGGTGGGTTAGGCTCCAATGGAAATGAATGCCCTTGGAAAGATTAAATAAGAATTTAGAAGTTGATTTTTGGGGAGGAAGGACAAACCATAGAACCTGGAGAAAGCCTTGAAACACAGGAGAGAACCAACAAACAACTCTTCTCATTAACAATTAGACTACAAGTTCGAGTTTTCTATCGGCTGATAGTTGTATGAGGGTGAAGCCTGAGTCAACTATCAAAGCTGAGAGAAAACAAGAACTTTAAGTGGTCTAATTGTTTTAGTAAAAATCTACTAGTATACTCTATAGCAAAAGTTATGAACAGCTTTTCTTCAATATCTTCATTCAAGTTCTTTAAAACACATCTCAGGAAAAGCTATCTTGAATTTTCTCTACTCGCCTTCTATTAAAATTAGAAGGTGAGTAGAGTAGCCAATCAGAGCACATGAGTTGCATTAGAATACCAGTAGATTTTTACTAATAAAAGATAGCACATCCAGGGATTGAACCTGTGACCCCAGGAGTGAGGGGCAGTAAAATGTATACAGGTAAAAATATACAATTCTGTCTGAAAGTTAAAAGCATGATCCTTACTGTTTATGTATGTCGAGTTGAGGTGACATCCATTTTCATCGTCTAACATCGAGAATCCAACTCTTATCATGGTGTGTTGATTAGGAAATGTATATAGTAGATGCACAGGAGTGGATCCAGGGGGGTGCAGTGGGTGTGCACTCTCCCGAGATAAGCTACTTACAGCCAATTATGAATTTAATATTATTTACTTTTGGTTTTTGAGTTCTGACCATAAAAAAGTCCTGTCTCCATCCCAATGCATGGATTACATATTTAACTATGAAAAATGTGTATCTATTTTTTCTTATTCTTACTTTTATAGCAAATCCTGAAGGAAAAGTACTCTTTGGCCATTCAAAGTCTGTAGTATGGATTTTGTTTCCTGACTCTATTAATAACATTGCCTTTTCATCTGGCCTGGAAAACATATTGAAGAGAATGTCATTCATAATTGACTTTCCATGAAGCTCTTCCTCGCACTGATATTATACAAATAAGAATTTTTAAGTTCTTAAACTGGCATTTATAATTAGTTGACAAGTAGGTAGTCATGGCAACAGTGATATCATTTCATGTAAAGGTTAAATTGATATCTTAACTGTGTCTGAAGTCTTAGAAACTGGAGAAATAGATATTATTACACATTAAGAGCTTGATATCATTTTCATTCACAAGTTTTCCATCACTGTGAACGAGCGAGTCCTTAAGCGAGGGAGCGACATGATACGGAAAACGACAGGACCGCCATTAACGTGATCATCCGAGCCACGTGAAGGCCTAACCATTTGCAGATATTAATACAAAGACAGCACCTTCTCCTCAGTTATTTTAAGACCCTGAGTGTTGGTCTGGCCGGGGCTTGAACCCACGACCTCCCACACAAGAGACCGATGCTCTACCAAATGAGCTAATCGGGTAGCAGTCAAAGTTTACCACAAAGTGATATTGTATCACGTCACTGATGGATTTTATTCACAGCTTTATCACATGGATATCGACCCTAAATGTGTAATAAATCCTGATATTTCATTTGCATTCATAAAATAAAACAGATAACACTTTGGTGATCTTCATTGAACTGGGATGCAAATGACAAGCTTTTGTGTATGAAGTTTAATCAAGATGACTGAGGGGTTGTGTATAATGTGTGATTTGGGACTAAAATAAGTGTATGATACATGAAAATGGTAAATTTCACACATAAAGCATGATTTGTGGATTCCAGGATTGTGACATGTAGTTTTACTGCCAGCACTTCAACATTATATGTGATGTGTGAATTTTAGAAACATCAATTTGTGAAACATAATGCCAACCCCCCCCCCCCCTTTAGCCAACCTGTTTATTCTTACTTTTGTAGTTTTATCAGATACGTCTTGTTGTCTATATCATAGACATTGATAACTCGCATTCCAACAAGTCTGTCAGCAGAGAAAACAAAACATGGATATAAACATGGAAAATTGCAGAGGCAAGCCCAAAACAAATCCCATTTGCACAAACAGGTTTTCCTTGACAAGTCTCATTGTTGAAAAACTGGTACATGTACACTGAAGAGGAAGACTTGTTGAGGAAAATCTTGTCAGATCTCTACACTAGCAAAAAGAAACAGTTTTTGCAATAATGATACTTCTTGTGATATAAGCCTTTATCATTCATGTGCCAACTAGAGACTGATTGGCTGGTGAAACCAAGCAATTTGTGAAAAGCTCTTGTGAAAATGGTTGACATATTAACATCACAATGCATGGTTTTGTTAGTAAACATGAAGTAGCGCTATAGAACACTTGCAGAAATTCCCAACACAGTCCAATTTGGAGGACATAACATAGGATTTTACTCTTCTGAGAATCAAAGAGTGAAAATATTCCATTGTTTTGTCCTCCAAATTGAACTGCTTTGGGAATTCATAAATTTTGCTGCAAGGGGTCTAGGATGCAGCTTTATCAAGTTAATGTCATAAAACAATTTAAATAAATACAATAGACAAGATTACAGTACATCACTCAAATTGAATTATTTATAAAAATAAATTATAGTTTAAGCAGCGAAATAAAAACTAAAATTCAAACTTAAATAAGATTATGATTTTACTCTGCAAGACACCGACTGTAACAAATTTGTAAAACACATTTACCTTTGACTTAACTCTGTAACCGACGCACACAGATCTAGGGTAGTGAAACGTGACTTCATTTTCTTTACAATACACCTATTTGTCCCTTTTCTTAATAATACAACTTAAAAATATTCGAGTGATTTTAAAAAAGAAATTTTCATTACGTCCGCCATATTTGATGTTACCCAAAATCCTTTGCAGTAGTCCACAGGAAACCCAAGCAATGTGAAAAGTCCGTATGGTTTTATTGAAGATATGAAGGAAAATAAAATTTAATTTAAGTGATTAAAGTGTATTGAACTGTTTTGCATACGTTTTTCTTGTTCAAGAAAGACCAATCATGAAAAAGCTTGGTCCAGAACTGTACCACTTTTCTCAAGAACTATTTAATTATGTACAAAGGCGTAAAAATAAAGTAAAATGATGTGCGCGCTCGGAAAATCCTCCACTTTTTACTCGCTAAAAGTGGGTCCAGAACTGGACTAAACGCTAAAAAACGACTCTCTGTGTAAGCGATATGATCGATTAGCCATTGCTTGGGCTGTCTGTGTTTAGTCATCCACAGGAATTTCAAATGTTTTTTCGATTAGGATGGCCGGGGTGCATATATGTATACCATATGCAGAGCTGATCCTCGAGCGTTCCATTTGTAAAGTGGATTGATTTTTTTAGGCTTCTAGGAGTGTCTGAACGTTTGATAGAGAGATATCCCTTTCAAATTACCTGAAATTTAAGTTGAACGGGCAAAAATGAAATCAACTGGAAACTATAAACCCAGTCATTGAAATAAGAAGTATTTTGATGATACTATTAGTATCATTTCTTCACGTTGTAAGGTTCTAAACCTTTTTAATCTTATTCTCCGTACTTTTTGTAAAGTATCTAGTTTCGTCTTTACAGCGGAGCTTTTTCAAGCCTGGAATCAAGGGATGAAGATTACAAAATTTTTGACCATATGGAAATATTAGTATCAATTTAATCGTAAACTTTACATTTTACTAGACTTAGATTTTATTCCTCGCACAAAAAATATTTATTCGCTATCAGTGCAGAAAATATACTGATTCTGTTTTGATACTAAATCTTTTTCAACATGACTTTTATTTTTTATGTCTCGAATTTCATTTTGCTTCGGACAGGTGTATTTTGCTATTTTTTCAAGTAGTATTTCAAAAAACAGGCTGCATTCCAATTCTCAAAACTAATCGAAAACCAAATTTCAATGGAAATCCTAAACCTGGTGCGGCCAGTGATTGCCTTAGTTTTCAGATGTTATTGGCCTTTTGTCTGTGTACTGTGCGATTTTTTAACACGATAAAAAGCGAAATATTATCTATCAATTTTCTCTGTGAATTGAAAAACAAGCAATTTGACTCTCAGCCAGAAATCTCATTTGGCTGCTCTGTCATTCTTTTTCATCGCGAGAAAATGATTACTTTTTCTCTAAATAAATTAATCATACTGTGTCAATATGAAATTATCATGTTCATGTTTCATCCCCTACTCGTTTAAACTCCAAAGCAATTTTCGTATCGCTTTAACTATTGTTCTTTTGGTTAAGAAATAAAATATTTAATGCTTGAAATGATTATTTTTACGGCCCCATTCGAAGTTGTTGTTTTTCTTTCTGTATATAAGAAAATCTTTAGTTCGGAAGGCCGACAATTTTACGGGACAGACTCAAGTTCAAGGCTAGTTAACTGAAGGTAATCAAAAATGTTAGATATTGCAAACTAAACTAAAAATTTACTTAGAAGATTTGCTGGAGAATTTGGACTCAAAAAGTCTCTGACACAAGTCTTGACCCTTGATACTTTTTTTCGTTAGTTAACTCTGTTTTCTTGCTGAAATAGAAACTGCTTTTCGTGCTTCTATCGAACTTTGCACCAAGATAATGTGTTGTTGTTTTACAAGTAGATTTTCTCGCAAAAACACACTTTAAAAAAAACTTTTGTATCTTCAGAGTTGGAGTTTATACGGGCTTGTTCAAGAACCATTTATATGACACGTACTGAATTATCAAACACACAGACTTTGTTTTCTCTAATATCAAAATTATTCTGCAACGAATTTTCAAGATGCCTTTGAAGCAAGAAAACGACAAAAAAAGAAAAATGATAGGAAGTCCGAAGACTCGATAATACAACGAAATGCATGGTAAAAACTGAAACCTTTTCGAGACCAAACTGGCGCCGAGAACCAACCAATCACAGCGAGCGATTTAAAACAGGCTCCGAATTGGGGAGAAGCATTTCTAGCCAATTAATATTTTTTTCTTTTCTTTTCAAGTATATTTTGGCAAAGAATATCAATTGGGAACATGAACAAGGCTATTATAGTATTGGCGTTGGTTTTCTTGCTGGTGATGAGTTCATCTGTTGAAGGTATGAAGATTTTTGTCGTAGTCGGAAAAACTTATCACTATGCTCGCTCGGAATCAAGGCTAAGGGCTGGAGGAAAAGTAAGGGGGCTCTGGAAAAAAAGGCGGAAAAAAGGAAAGGGGTGTTGGAAATTTTATTTCTTACCATGTAAGGGGATGTAGAAAAATACAGACAACTAGGGGTGTATTTTCACCGTCTTCGCATAGTCTAAATTGGCTTCAAATTTAGACCGCTGGCTTGAACCTGCTCAAGACTGTAGTCTCTCCAGTCCAGCACTATCGTCGTGTACAGCGTCCTCACAGAGTCTAAATAGCAAAAAAAAAAAAGGGTGCCAAGCAAGCGAAATCACTTCGTGGCGTACTGGTTAGGTTTAGGGTTAGTGGTTGGGATAGCGTATAAGGGTTCACTGGTTCGATACTTGTCAAAACCACTTGTGTGGAGTTTTTTATTATTTATTAAATTCGAGACTGGACAGACCACATTCTTGAGCGGGTTCAAGCCACCGGTCTAGATTTAGATTTCCCGGCTTGAAGCCAATTTAGACTCTGTGAGACGGCTGGTATTTTAGTGAGGAGCCGGTGGTGTCGGGTGCGTAAGGAAAACGGGAAACGGTGATTTTTTTCTTTCTTTCTTTTTCCATTTTTCTCTAATATTCCTTCAGTGCATAAATAATGAACCGTCACCCTAAGGACGGCAAGAAAAAGTTTCGATGACTGCCAGCTCATTTGTTCTTAGAGGGTCCTGAAGGGGGGATCCTAATCCCATTTCCCAAGCCCAAAATTTTGCAAAATCCCAGTCCCATTTATGCAAAATCTCAGTCCAAGTTATAGAGTTAAAGAGTTAGAGAGTTAGAAAAATCCCAATCCCAGTAATGGCTAAATCCCAGTCCCAGTGCATCAAATCCCATTTTCCCAGCCCAAAAAAAGGCCAATCCCAGCTCCCATTTTACCCCTTCAGGACCCTCTTCTTACTTGATTTCATTCTTTCCTTGCGACACACTTTTACATTAGCTTTTCAATTTGTTTCACTTTAACAGGCTGGAGGAGGAGGAGGAGGAGGAGACGTCAAGCCACTAATACTGCAACTTCCACCAAAAATTTTGTTGCACCAGCAAAAGGGACTAACTGTAAGGATGAGCCCTTAATCTGATTTAACATGTACCCGCGATGCATGCATAGGATTCGTCATTAGCCAATTTTATACGGTGAGAGACTGGTACGAGTTCCTATATTTTGATAATGTCAACACAAGACTCACCTAGAAAGAAAAAGCATGTAGAGCCTTGCAAAAGTTTTCCCCGAAGTTTGGTGTTCATTGGTTCAATATTGAAAGTTTTACAGCCGTTCTAATATGGTAGAATTTACAAAGAAATGTATGGTTGTAGGGACATTTGTCCGATATTTGTCCC
>JAAAQI020121686.1:0-15659 GCA_011800005.2 Stichodactyla mertensii
GACTCTAGTGAAAAACCAAGAGCTTGAATAAGTTTAATTCTTAAGTCCTTATAAGTATCACAACTAACAATTAGATGGAATTCGTCCTCTACACCTGTAAGGCAAGTGGGGCAAATCCGTTCTTCTGGAGGTTTATACGGCCTCAAGTGCCTCCCTTTTTCAATTTGCAGCACATGATTACTAACCCTTAGTCTTGTTTCATACCATATAGTGTTTGCGCTCCCCCCCGTCATACATGAGGTTAAAAAGATTGTTTTATCCTAGAATTTAGTTTTACCACAGGTTTGAAAGTAAATTTTGAAAGAAAGAAAAGAATGTTTTTAATCGTCATTTGATTTTCAATCTTACTCTATACCAAGAGACAGGGTCGTGACGAGGGATGTGGGATCAGGGATCACATGCTTGGGATCGGGGATCATAAAGTCCGAATCAGGGATCACAGAAGAGGGATCGGGATCTTATAAATAAATGCAGATGTGCACGGGATCAGAATATTTTTATGGGATCAAGGATCAAAATACGTGAGTTTTTGGGATCAGGGATCAACATTTTGCGTTAAAATGCGGGATCAATCACCAGTAAACATCCCTCGTCACGACCCTGAAGAGAACATAAATGCTCTGTTGTCTATACATAAAAACTGCAGCCGTAATTGTAGTCGTACAGGTTTTGCCAAGTATACATTTGGAACTCCCCTTTCAAAAACTCCTGTATCCGCCCCTGCTTGATTTTAGCGCCTTTCCCAAGGCGTAGGGAGCTGCACCTTTAAAAAAATCTATATTTTATCGTATTTTTCTTTTAATAATTTTACCTTGATGCTGAAATGGATAAACGCTCCATCTTGCTTCAAATACTTTTGGTTAGTATTCTTGTCAGTAGATATAAGAACACAAACATGGAGGCCATCGTTGCCGGCTGTTGTCATGTAGTTGCTTGATCTACACCATTGTTCTTTGGTGCAAGAAAAGACGCAGTCCATTTTGTCGAGAACTTTGGTTGTGGTCTGGGTGACATTTATAGCGTTCGTTGGGATAGTAAGCACCTGTCCTGGTTGGCTATCGAAGATTAATCCTGTGTGTCGGTCATCTTGGGTAGCACTTGTGCTTGCGGTTCTGCTGGTTGTCCACAGTAATACAAGCGACCATACAAATCCTGAAAACATCCTCAGGCTCTTAGAGAGATGTCCGTCTCTCTTTCTCGCAAGCTCTAGTGAGTCAAGAACGTTTTATAGCTCCTTCTGTCGTTTTTACCGTGATAATTCATAACAATTTATAATTTATAAGTTCACAATGAAGACGGTTTTCTTTGATACCAGCACCATAAAGGTAGAAAAAGAATTTAAAATACATTATGGATAAGCTCTACTCATAATAAAGTCGGTATCAAAAATAAAAATAACAATTAAAAAAATAACATAACATAAAATGGGTTATTTGCTTACGAATAAAGTATTTGTCATTAACGCTTAACTGCGTTTTTAAGCTAAATTATACCATTACGTATGTTACGTGCCACGCAAGAGTTAAAGTAACGTGTAAGGTTGTACCAGGGGTTGTACAATTTGATACTCTAATCATTTCAACCTTCCTCGACTGGCCACTTAAAGCAACGCTACATTTTCCTGCTTCACGTTTTAATTTTCGGCAAAATTGCCCCCTCCCCTCCCCCCTCCATGCCCCCCTCCCCTGCCCTACCCAGGAGGCCTCCTGGCCCTACCTCAGACGTAGTTATTTCTCAAGAGTTTATGACGCGTACTTCTGTGGTTGTGGCGTAAATTTGCCTCAACTTTACTGGTCCGAAACAGCAAGATAATTCAGCTCAAATTGTTTTTGCTTAATTTTGCATTGTTTTAAATAAAATGTGGGTATGTACTCCGGTACAAGCCATAATAAGCCCAAACGTTATGTACCATGATGTATTGGAGCAGCGGTGGCTTGGGGCCCAGTAAACAGAGCTCAGTTAAAATACAACATACAAGGGAAGGACATAAATTCATTTATTTCCTTTCCGAGCCCAACATCACTTTATAGATAATGATCAGGACTTATCAGAGCCTAAAGAGTTCGAGTTCTACGGTCGTAGAGTGGTTTTCATTAACCCGTCGTGCAATACACTTTATCACCCGCTAATTCTATTCTTTTCTTTTGTGTCTATTTGACTATTACAGTACACATGGAAACAATGGAATGATACAGTGTTATGTGATAAAATGCAATTCGACTTTCATACTGAGGGCGTTTTTACCGTGATAATTTATAATTTATAACTTCACAATCGAGACTGTTTTCTTTGATATCAGCAAAGAATTTAAAATAAATTATGGATAAGTTCTACTCACAATAAAGTCGGCATTCAATTCAAACAATTCAGGGAATTTCCATCGGCAAATTAATGAGTATAATATAGAATTTTATGATATTGTTACTGTAGATGCTATAAAATTCAAGGAGAATTCATTGGAGGCCTCGGGAATTCCACGTTGAATCTCTCTCGAAAAACGTTTTTCTCGCGAAATTCAACGAGGAATTCCCTCTTCCTCACATGAATTCTCCTATAAAGTTGATATTAAATTCAAAAACCTATTAAGAATAATTTTTATTTGTATAGCGGTATTCTTTCTGTGAAGCCCAACATCACCTTAGATAATGATCAAGACTTATCATAACCTAAAGAGTTCGAGTTCTGCCGTCGCAACATGGAATCAATAGAATGATATAGTGTTATGTGGTAAAATGCATTCGACTTTAGCAGGTGGTGGCATAATGCTCAAGATCTAAGCGATACTCAAGATCTAGAGCAGGTGGAACAGACGTACGCATGCGCGTGACAACGAAGGAACTTTTGAAAGATAACGATGCATTTTACTTTTTGAATGTGCGCTACATAATGCTTAAGGTCTAAATAATACTCGAGATCTGGAGCAGGTGGAACGGACGTACGCATGCGTGGAACGAAGGAACGAGCGAATGAATCTACCGAATAAACACCTTGAAAACGAAGTTAACGAATGAACGTTTTGAAGATGTCAAACATCTTGCAAGTGAACGGATGAATGAACGAAATAGCGAACTAACTTGCAGTCCGTCAAAGTTTGAGCCACACATTTTCTTTTAAATTAGAAAAAAAATTAAATTCACAGCAAACTAAGAGTTACCGAGAATACATTTTTCAGAACAAACACGTTTATATAGTAAATTTCTATGTCTACATTTTTACAGAGTTTACTTGAAGCTATTTACATGGTCAATTTTCCCAAAAAAAGAGCGGCTTTTCCTCTCTTTGTCGTACGGCTACTTTCAATGACGGGTCACGTGATCACCCGCCGACTTCGACTGGAAGCTTTGGACAGTAAAGTTGGACCACATGCCGAACACACTTGATTCGTGATTGACTATATAATCTAATTCAACTGGCACACATTACACATTGACATTTTGGATTAGTAAAGTTACTATACAGATTTATAATTACCATCCAATGGCAAGAAGAGATCACGTTACATATCAGTCAGTTCAGAATAGACGTTTTCCTATGCGCGAGCGCTTTCATCAGATAACGCGGGTGGATTCGAAAACGACGCTATTTCGGGGATAATGAGTAAACAACTACACAGTGAACGTAGAAATGTTGGGTATATCCAGGGCTCTTTTATGACAATTATGCTAGACATATAGTATCTTATTTTCAAAACAATTTTGCGTGCCAAAACTGAATGATTCTTTTAAATATTCCGGCATTACAATCTGAATTAGTCAATAGCAACGCAATAAACCATCAAACCACCTTCTAAATATGTTTTAAAAAGATTTTCTTTTAACAAACGCTATTCCTAACTTTCACATCGTTTTCTTTATTTTATCGTCTTTGTGCATTTTCCATGCGCTTTGTATAGGTAATCATATGGCTTTCTCGTGCAATTTGTCATTAATTTTCATTAGTGTGTTTTTCAAAAGGGCTCAAAATAGCACAAGCCCGTAGGGTGAGTACTATTTGAGCTCTTTGAAAAACACACGAGTGCAAATTAATTCCAAATTGCACGAGAAAACCATATGATTATTATTACTTATTAATGATAGACATGAAAAATTTACCTTTTTCTGCTTCTAACATCACTGCCCTCAGCCAATCAGAATCGAGTAAACTTTTCATGTATATTTTTATGCCCGAAATTGCCTCGCGTTCAAGTCCGTTCGCGATATTTGATGAAAGCGCTCGCGCATCTCGGAAAACAACTTTTCCCTTGCTTAGGTTGTTTTCTCGACTCAACCCACCACAAAGGCTTAATATCCTAGAGGCGTAAAGTTTGTAGAGGCTCAGACAAGGTGCAACGTTCGTCCTTGCATACTTGTTTTGATTATCAATGGATTTAAAAATATTCTTTTCCCAACACCAAATACACGCATACAGTACACATACACCTATTAGCCTAGTGGAGTTATATTCAGTTATCCAAACTAACAATTACATCCTAGGAAAATAGGAGCGTTAGTGAATTATATCTTCAAGGTGCAGAAATACGAGCAACATTTTTGTCAAACTTGTCACGCAACAGAAATGAATGTTGCAAGTTTTAGCTATCACAAGTAATTCTGCCCTATACAGAAGAATCCTCTTGGTATAGGGTTTTAAGGGAAATATCTCGTGCCCTCTATTTCAAAAACTCCCCATCCAAGGAGGAAGCGAAATCTTTGACGCACTAGAAAAATGACGACCTCCCCTACTCTTTGAGAGTGTAAAATTTGTGGACTCTCCCGCCCGCCCCTTCATTTTAAAACTAAAATATGAACGCTTCCTTAGAAAAGTCCATAATTTCTGTTGTTTTATCAGTCTTGCTTGAAATGGTCCTCTTTGCCAAATTTGATAATTGTGATGAAATTTTTAAAAAAGTGCTGTACATACATATTGGTAAATTGATGAATTGAGTTATCTATTTACAGTTTGATGGATATTTAAATTTAACGAACATATTACAAATTTGCAAGAAAATAAGCCATTTGGACTAACAGCTCACGTGACCACAACCCCCTTCAATCAAGCACTAATGTCAAAATGAACTCCAGAAATGAAAAGAGCATCTCAAACATTAGTACGAAAGTGAAGTTTCAGATCAAAAGGTACGACACAAAAATGGCATGAAAAATAAAATTGAATATTTTCTAAAAATTTGTATGGAGAAATTTACTGGACTGCACGTGCTTGCCTGCACATTTTCCCATACAAATCCTATTAAAACTTTCAATTTTATATTTCATGCCATTTCTTCTGTGTCAAACATTTTGAGTTGAAACTTCATCTTCTTATTAATGCTGAGATGGTCTTTTCTTTTCGAGTTCATTTTGATGACTGTTAATGACCAGTTCAATGTTATGAAAAGATTTAGTCAACTTATCTCAAGGGTTACAATGCTCAGATTATATAAGAGTTTTATCTTAGGGACTGGTCATTATTTATAGGGGGGGGAACTGGTGCAAATAGGGGGTGGGTCACCAATTTTTATGCAGGGAGAAAGAATTTATATAAATTTATGCAAATATATTATTATCAGAAATTGGTGATGCATGTAGGAAGGGGGGGGGGGTTCAGAACAAATTGTGCCTCACAAAAAGAGGGGGTCAGGAAAAACCAAACATGGCACATCCACTGTTTCACCAGCCCCCCCGTCCCTATAAATAATAACCAGTCATTTCAATTACTGTTCCACAGTGTGACATTTTTGCTGATTGAAAAATTTTGACAAATTGGATTCACTGAACAAACACATTTCATGTGTGTACTTTGTGCTTTAAGCTTGAGTGAAAAAGGTCAAACGTTTTGTCGTAACATTTGAACATCTAACTCCTGATGTTTACAAGAATAACTGCTACAATAAACCATGAAAAATATCTGATTGGCTGAATAGCCCACTTTTGATAATTTGGTTGAGTGATAGCACACAATAAGATCTGAGTCAAGGCTCTGGGGAAATAATGAAATAATCATAATTCTTCTTTTGTTTCCCTGGAGCCTCAATCTTGATCTTATTGTGTGTGGTTACTCAACCAAAATATCGAAAGTATGCTATTTGTTAGGAATAAAACATTTAAATAGAAATACAAGATCAGTCTCAGACTAACATAGCTGTTGCCCATGCAGAAAGTATCAAGAGTTAGATGATCATATTTTAAACAAAACTTTTCCTCTTTCCCATGGCAGTGCAAAGTGTAGCAGAAATCCAGGATGATAAAAGTATGTATTACCTAGCAAAGCCCTGCACTATTCTAGATATCTGCAGAAGTACTGGTCCAGTTTCGGGATCATTGATGTACATGCTACTATAAGCAGGACTTTCTAGCATGTCTTCAAAGGCTGGATGGGGAAAAAAGGAGACAATAAGTAAAGAAGACAATAAGTAAAGAGGGCATCTGACTGAATCAAAATATGGCTGCCCCTATTTGAATAATTTTTTATTTAATTACTATTTCAAAGTAAAAGAAACTATACTAATCAAAAGAAGATACTTGTGAGAGCATGAAAGCAACATGGTGAATAGAACCAAAGTTATTGCAATGGACCTTCCTGGAGTTACCCATAATTCTCCTTGATTTAGCACATGCAAACAAGGTCAGGATCTGGTTAGGGGCAAAGTATATGAAGGAGACTATGGAAATTGAACAGAAAACAAACAGTGTTTTGTCAAATGTGCATTAAAAATGTGAAAGGAGGATGTAAATGGATTTACCAAATAAGATATCTGAGTAACAGAGTTTTTCCTATTTTTGTTTAGACACAGTACACAAATTTCCTCAAAACTACAATCAGTTTTCAGTATTTTTGTACCCTGACCTTGCTGGCACATGCAAATCATAAATAATTGTGGGAAACTCAGGGAAGGAGCATTGGCCTGTAACAAAATGAGCAAGGTACTGGGTACAAGTCAATGGACTGGGTATGACTCATACCCAGTTCCTTGCTGGTTGTGTTAGAGGCCAATTTGAAATGTCTGAAAAACCTTAAAATGAGGCTAGTCAGTTGTGACTGCCAAATCTGTTATTTCAATCCTTGATATCTTAGAGGCAATACATACCATCACATTCAAACTCTCTGAAAACACCAATTTTTCAAGTGGTCTTTTAGAGTAATAGTGTTGATTATTTAGAAACTATTTTTTGAAAGAAAAATGGCTGGCAGCCATATTTCGATTCAGTCTAAAGTTCCAAAAACTTCAAAAACATTGTCATTGCTATAGCAACTGTCACATAAGTGCAGAACATCATTACAGTGTACTATACAGAATATGTGGACCGCGTGGCACTATGAAATACATGGATTAGAAATAATGGAAAGTTATAGTGCTTAGAAAGGAGGTTATTCCGGGTGAAAAACCCTTGGAAATAAATTCAGAAAAATTAATTTCCAACCTCGCTGGGATTCGAACCCACGACCTTCGGATTTGTACTACCGATGCTCTACCAGCTGAGCTACAAAGTCAGACTGGGAGCAGGCCGGGGTGAAATAAATGTTGGGGGAGCAGGCCAGGGTGAAATAAATGTTGTAAATGTTGTACTATACAGAGTTTACTATACCTGTGAGAACTCGAGGATTATATAAGCTAAGTTGTACCAAAGGGTTTTCCATGATGGCTTTATACATGGGACTAAAACCAGAAGCAAAACAATAAGATCATATTACATTCACACTGAACTTATTGCAAGCAGCAGAAAAGCTGTTATTACAAATGCTTGCAGATGAGAAGCAAATGAACCATCATGCATTGCACTGACCCGATAGCCTCACTTGAATAATTCTTAAAACAAAAGATTATCTCACTGTGGGCTCAACTGTAATAACAGCTATTAAATGTGACATTTGAATTGGATGTTGAATTTAATGGATTTCAGTTGACATTAGAGGCAATAAGATTAGACACAGCAAACATTCAACACCTGTACTGGGTCTTACCTATCTTGGTCTAATCCCTCATCAATATTTACAAGACCTCCTTTTTTGTCACCCAAAAGCCACTCACACTGAGGAACAACAAAGAAAAATAAAACAAACCCCTCATATATTTTGTAACATACTGTATACACCTATTTAAAAAAGGTTGTCACAGCCAAAAGCAACAAGTGACAAGTTGAGACCAAAAGCAAATGTCTGTGGTCAGGATATTATCTGAATTTTTAGACACACATTTGATCTTGGGAAGCACAGCAGCCTGCCATTGTAAAAAGACTAAATTGTTTTTATTTGATTGAATACTGTAATTCTTAATACATGTATTGTAATATTTATTTAGTTTAAATCAACTTATTTATCCGTAACTTACTGCTGCTTCTTGATTATTGCCAGTAACTTTTAGTGCTGCCAGAACATCTCCTTCTTCAAAACCCATTTCTTTAAGATTTTTTACAGCCTGAAATCAGTTTAGATTAAATTGTAGATAAAATTTTAAATTTACAGCAGGACGTTCAGCTTGGTGTCTGTGACCAAAATTAATATGGGGCATTGCAAAATAGGGCGCAAGAAATTATATTTTCAGCCAATCCTCAAAATTCAGTTTTCCTAGAATTCACAAACAAGCCTTGGCACTATTTCTACATGTACCAGTACTTACTTTAGGGTGAGGTACAAACTCTCTTCGTTTCCGTCTAGTTCTGCTATAGCTTCCAGCTGATGGTTCAGGTTCATCTTGATCTTGGTCATCCTCATGTTGTAACAGCCATTCCATGGCCTGCATTGGTGACATTCTAATTTAAGTAAGATACACATTGGTTAAACAGAATAAACATTTATCCATACATCTATCCCCTATACCACCCTCTTTTTTTTTTTTGGCCCTCATGTTGAGATGTTACTGTATTTGGTTTGCCAATCCATACTTAATTTGCTGTGCCTGTCAATTACCTGTCACTATATTACCTCACATTGAATCATTTTCATCGAATAACACTTTACTAGGTGGGAGGAACTTTGAAGTTTGATGTCTCAATAAAATGTCACCACTGTATCATAGATAGCCTGTGTTGCAGAACAAACTATTCAATGTGCTGAGTATGCACATACGCACAGACAACTTTCCACTTTTTCTTCAGGCTAGATGAATTTTTGAATACGTTCTATTCTCATGAGCAATGGCCATATGGGCCGAAATATCATTGCTTTGAAGCAATATGGGGTTGTTTGCTTCTGAAGATATTAAGCAATTATTGGATGAGGTTGAATTATCAAGACCAAGGTCTGTGTTATCCACCAAAGCTGTAGGTTGAGGCAAATAACACAGACTCGAAGTCTTGATAACTTGTGATATCATGCAAAAACCGAATCCAATAACATTATTTTGAATTGGGACATTATCTATTACGTGTACATTAAATGTAACTTTATGAACCTATTTTTAAGAGCATGTCTAGCACTTACATGTAGACTTTGAACTCAACATGATAGATCCCATATTTACAGAAAAATGTACAGAAATGGCAATTGTCATGTTGAATTCACATCAAAGATTGGCTGTATGTTGTTAGCTAAGCAGTGGGTAGTGAGTAAAAATAATAATAATAAATCAAATATTACACCTGTGTCTACGTAATGCTCTGGTAGCTTTAGCCTCTGTAAATCCCATTTCTGTAAGCTGTTTCAGAGCTGCCTACAGCAACAAAAAAATAAAATGTAAAAATATGTCACAATTAATGAAGAAGCTCTGTCAGGTGTTTTCTTGAGTAGATACAAATATACAAATGGGCTTTTAATCATGTGGCGACCATGTCGGCAGAAACAATACATTTCCTTGGCCTTGCATTCAAAACACTTCAGAATAAGTTCAACCTGTGATGAACAAACTAGGTTTTCATTCTCTTGGGAAGAAACATGGCTGCTGCATGATTAAAGCCCATGGTGTGTTCTCCCTCTCACTTACTAGATTGACTGGAATTTCAGTATTGCTTGTTATTCCTATAAATAATGAAATTCATAAATATTAGTCCATCCTGAATTTCAAGTTTCATGAAAATGGAATAACTGTTAAATTTGGCAATTTTTGAAAAATGTTTTCTTGGCCACTATGACATCTAACATAATGAAACTTTGCAGGTTTACTAAAGTTGAGGTGCTCTTTCTAGTGCTGGTATTTGTTTCTAATTTTAAATATTATTTGAAATTTCGGCCGCCATTTTGGTAAAAGGTCTATTCATAGTTCCACTGCTCCATAGTTACTGTTGTTATGTCCAACAAGCCAAAACCTTTTATCAAATTATGGCACCAAATGAAAACAAATGTTCATATGGCTTGCATTGCTGTTATCCATTCTACATGTAAGAAAAGATTTGAAGAACTAGCAATAAAAGCTAGGGATCTTTCTGGAATCGAGATGTTTATGATGTTATTTGTTGGACCTGCCATATTCCTTTGGGAACACTGTGATGCCCTGATTGGTGGAGCTGTTGTTTGAGTGGAAGTATGAATTACAAGCAAAGTTATTCCCATTATGTTCAACAGAATTAGAAGATTAGAAATGAATTCCTAAAGGGTGTTTATGAGCTGGGGGAGTGGGGGGTTGATTATACTAAACATGGTCACTGGTGACAATATATAATTCACTCACTTCTACAGTGGCTGTCTTTGGTTTTGCATTCACCAGCAGACTGTGGAAAGCACAATTAAATGTAAAACTGTTTCAGTGTTTTGAATGCTGCATGGTACCTTTTCAAGTTAAAAACTAAGAAAGGAAAGAACATGAAGTAGGATGCAAAAAAAATAAAAAATAAAAAAGTAAATAAATAAACAAAAAATAAACAAAGACAATGAATTACTTACACTACTGCTTGTTTCACCATCACTTGGCCCTGGAAAAAAAAGGAGAAAAAAATCAGGTTTTTTGCTTATCAAACTGGCCATCTAATATCTGCCAATTAGATTGCCTTACAAAATAACCATGGTATAACATGGTTGCACTCTAATTGGCTAAAATCCATGTAAAACCATAATGAGAGCATGAAAACATGATTTCCATAGAAGCACATTATTTAATTTTATTAAAGCTTTATATAATGTGCTTTTTTCATGTTCTATGCCTGTTTTATCCACACTTGGGATTCCAGGAAAACAGTTGAAAAGATTTTGTTTCATAGACTATATCACTAGTCTACATCAGCAGTGCATTCCGGGACTGTTATCTCAGTTACATAAGACCAAACAAAAGAACTACAAACCAGGACATCTTTTGTTTGGTGTTATTTAACTGACATAACAGTCCCCAAATGCACTGCTGTGGCAGACTGGTGAAGTAGTCTATGGATATATGGTGTGTAGAATGTTATGATGTTCTCCATGTACCTTTGCAAGGGCTCTCCTCTTCCTCATAGTCATCTTCTATAGACTGCAGCAGCAGTGAAGAGTCTATTAATGATACCAAGATTCTTCTTAATTCTGTATTAAACTGAAATAAAAAGAAAATCTCACTTTATTCCCAAATTTTGTGTCTTTTATAAGAAGCCAGGATCTCAGCAAACCAAGCCAGCCCCCATCATGTAGTAAACAGGCCCTAACTTATTGAAAACCTGTGAAGTTTTCACAGGTTTACATATCAGTTTTCAGCCAGTTTTCAGTGAATACTTGACCACAACTCCTCATGATGACAAATGCAAAGTATAATGGAGAAACATTCAAAATCTGTTCTCACATCAATATTAAGTCCAGTTGAAGCAGCAGCTGTGTCCTCTTTTTTTCTGGTCTCCAACTTGAGCGTTAGTCTTTGTATTGTTGCCTTATCGGGAACCTTATAAGGAAATTTTTTCTGGTTCTAGGAATGTGTCAGACATCAACTGATTAATTTAATAATAATACATTATTCTGTACCACTATCAAACAGATAATATGCTAAAGACACAGTGAGTTCATGATGTCGCAATAAAATAAAAGAGTCTACTGATTCCCTTTTTGTTTTCATGCATATAGGAAAGACTTAAAAAGTATATGATAATGGCATTTACATAAAGGTCTATTGAAGCCTACGTGTGCATATTAACTACTGTAGTCTGCTGAATGATTTATTAAACTGACAGAAGCATACATCCAAGAAAAAATTAAGGAGTGGCTGAGGGAGGCTGTGTGTCTGTGTCAAGGCTGGGTTGGGGGGTGGTGTGACTGGTAAATTGATCGATTGCATGTTACATCATCGCGGC
Source organism: Stichodactyla mertensii (assembly GCA_011800005.2). Classification (NCBI taxonomy): domain Eukaryota; kingdom Metazoa; phylum Cnidaria; class Anthozoa; order Actiniaria; family Stichodactylidae; genus Stichodactyla; species Stichodactyla mertensii. The sequence continues at coordinate 12,159 of JAAAQI020121686.1, forward strand.
CATGTTGGTGGTATTTAACAAAAAAAAAAAAAAGATTTCTCATTAGGTCCTTTTGTCTACACCACCAACATGGCCACCACGCCTTTGTCTTTTGATACTCTTGGGAATGTTTGCAATCGAGCAATTAACATACATGTACACACCTTAGTTAGCTAACAACAGAATCCTTCCCATTGGGTGAGAGTATGTGAACCCTCCAATCTTGTATCTGTGTATCCCTGTCCCTATCCCCTCCCCCCTACACATGCAAAAAGGGCCCAATTAAAAACATATTGTCAGATTAGATCAAATGGGATCTCCCCCAAAACAGCACTAACATTCAATTTCTTTACGCTTATATTTTGTTATCATTAATCGTTTTTTCCATTGCGTTTAAAACAGAACATACTAGATATAATCTAAAATTAATTAAGATTAATAAAATTCACTTAATGTCATAAACTGAAATTTAGTCATATGCAAGAAGTATAACAATTCTACGAGAGTTCGGAGGGAAAATTAGAGGTCATTTTGTGTTTGTTTTGGTACATAAGCCCACGTCAGGTTTGCTGGCGATAGTAAAAGCTAATCTAAAAGGTAAACACAAACTCTGTGGCTTTCACATCGTTGGCTTTTAAGCACTACCGTTCAGTTAAAACACAATAAAAGCACATGCATCGCTTAAAATATAAGAAAACGAAGTTATCTTAAGAGGATTATTGGAATAAAAAGGTCTATTGGGGCTCAAAAAGTCTTACCTTGTCTTCATTTGTATTTTCACGACGTTTTAGTAAAATCAGCTCGTCTAAAATCAACAAGAAAAGTCTCAACTGGATTCCTCATCAACTAGAAAAACAACTGCAGCCGTTATAATTACCATCTTCTTGTATTCCTTCTTCTTCTAAACTCTTTCCATCGTCTAAAATACGCCTACACTTACCAAGAACTAGTTTGTACGAAGGCGAATCTTTGTGCAAATCTCCCCCTAAAACCTTATCTTTTACAACCGCGACTCTATCTTTGCTGGACACTGTCAAAGCTACATCCTTTCCTAAAGCATTAGTGACCTTGATTCGTATTAAAGGTAATGACCTAAGCGACTTCAAGCCCTGAAGCTCAAAGTCTCTCATTGTAGAAAACACAACTTCCAGCGATTTTTAGCTCATTTCTCCTTTGCTTCTTTGCGCAGTTGTTGATTAATCGTAAGCCGAAGTCAAACCGACAAAGACCCGATAATGTCGAAATTGGTCGATAAGTTATCGTCTTACCATATATAGCAAATTCCGGTGACATTGGTATGTGTCGGATGATCGATATTCAATCGCGTTACTATATGACACGCGAACCGTATCTCCTGTTCACGACGAAAACAAATTTCAGCATCAAAAAACTTTGAAATGTGAAAGAAATTCGTCGAAATCATTGATCGCAGCTAAATTATTTTCTAATCATGGCAGAAGGTTCACCAAATAGCGATGTTCCAAAAGGAATGAGGCTCGTTGTGCGGGCGTGGGGCGCTTTTTCGGCGCTATGTAAGTACATCGGAGTAATGACTTTTTATACACCGGAACTCGGCGAATATCTAGACGTTTCTCACTATTTATTATGGTAAAACCACTTTTTATATCCCACAGTGTACGTATATATAGACCAGATGCTAGGATCATTATATCTTTGAGTGTAAATATTTAAAATATCTTTGAACTTTTGGCGATATTCCTTTTTTTTTTGATTCGTACGGCTTTGGTTTCAATGTTGTCACCTGCCTCTCACTAAAACTGTTTTAGTCGAAATGTAATTTATTCTTCCTCGTTATGAACTCAGATTTCTCCTGACTTAAAAATAACAAGTAAAAATCTTTGATTTTATACCTTTTTGTACCGTGTAATGATCAATTGGGTAGACTAAAATATTGGGATTCATAGCACATTTAAAAAATGTAAACTTGATGTGCGAACAATGGTTGATCACAGCTGTTTTTGACGTACCTAGACTATAGGCAATAGCCTATATCAATTATATTAACTTATATCTAGATTTCCTTTAAAATGAGCAATGAGCATATACGATCCCTAAGATATCATTAAGCTAAAGATCATTAGATATAAAAACTCTTAATCACATGAAATATTAAAAAAATTTAATTCTGGAAACTAGTAACTTCATTCTGGCATCAAAAACTGGTGCTTCATGTTATATGGACCTGCATATAATTTTTCTTATTTGTTAATATTTTACATGCTTTTCATTTTTTCTAGGTTGTGTGGCAATGGGCTTCTTTGTGCTGTTTACTCTGTCAGCTAAATGTTTTGGAATGGGATTGTTAATGATGTATGGAAAACGATTTATTTATATTTAAATAAACACAGATCTAGCAGGCTTTAGGCCTCTTTAAAGTATACTCCTCTAAATCTTGCTATTCTAGTTTATAGGAGCATGCTTAAAGAAGGCTTACAGTAAGTGTGTACAGTTTACAGTGTACATAGTTTGTAGTGACAGATGTATATCATAAAGAGAACTCTTCAGAGGATGAGGGAATTGCATGGGAATAGTGGGAGAATGGAATGGGAAAATGTGTTTAAGTTAGAATTTGCAAATAACCTTACTTGTTTTATATTTGATTAGATTTTTAGGGATTTTTGTCATGGCATTTGAAGTGCCTGCATGCTGTCAATACATGGGATGGATGGTAACAATAAGTAACTGGGTTGAAGACCATTTTAAATTCTGGATGAGAGCAACACTTTATTTTGGGTAAAGTTTGTTGATTTTATCTTATTCTGACATTATTTTACAATAAAAGAATAGATTGAAAAGCAGCAAAGATGGTATGTGTAGATAGGTGGGAGGATTGATGGTTGGATGGATAAATAGGACCATGGATATTAGATGGGTAGATAAGTGGATGAATGGAGGAAATACTGCTATAGGATACTGTTGATACTTACCTGTAAGTGTAGAAAGATGATCACTGATTTTTCTTTTTTAAGGATTGCATTGGTTCCAATTATCATGTGTTTAGAGGTTTCTACTTTTGTTGGTTCTGGATCTATCTGCATCACTGCTGCTTTATATGGAGTGCTTGCTATTGGCAAAAAGTAAGACAATTTGTTTATAATATCTATAATCATATTATGTGGAAACCTTATTCAATGAGGATACTATATAATGGCTGTAAGCTAGCTGACAAACCTATGGCTCTCATTAACATCTCTTAATAAGTTGAAAGGGAAAAGACCATCATTAATCTGATCATCTGAGCCACATGAAAATCAAACCTTTTGTAGCTGTTATTACAAAGGCAGCATCTTCTCCTCAGTTATTTTAAGACCCTCAGTGTTGGTCTGGCCAGAGCTTGAGCCAGTGGCTTCCTGCATGACAGTCTAACACTAAACTGAGCCAACTGGTTGGATGTCATGCTGTACATGACATTAAACAACTCATTAATATTCATTAGGCCGAAGACAATAGAAAATCATAACCGTGAAGAGTGTTGTAACTTTTGATACAAAACTCTTTTAA
>JAAAQI020121697.1:0-10546 GCA_011800005.2 Stichodactyla mertensii
CATTTATTCATAACTTTATTTGTTCTCTGCTATCAAAACATTTTATGTCTCTAGTGTATTCATATAGAGATTGACTCACTTGAGTGCTAGTGTGGACTATTTAAGCACAAAATAGTGTCTAGTAGCTAAGAACTATTTAGTTTTTATTTCACGGGTTTAGTAGCATCACTTTATAGACCCATTGCAAAAGTGTAATAATCGTATGCATATACATCTCAAGCCTCATGATGCAATAAAAGAATGACATATTTTATCGTATCATTGAGACTTGAGGTGTACATGCATACGATTATTACACTTTTGCAATGTCTATGTTGTGAAAGCCAAGCCATTTTGTCCATTTTATTGTGAGGTTGTTTAGAAAAGGATTCAATTATGGCATTGATTTTCCTTTTGTGATGCCATTCATAGATTCTTTCAGTGAAGCAATTTAAGCCTTGTTGTGACATTCAGTGCATCTGTTACTGCAAAAATCTTTGCATCATGACCTGTATTATAAATTTGGTTGGATTTTTGTGCTTTTCTGATCTGTCAATCATCTTTGGGGGCAGGAGTTATGCAAATCCATGAAAATCATTGGTTGATTTAAATGACCCCTGCCCCAAATGATGATTGATGGATCAGAAAAGCACAAAACTCTAACCAAATTTATGATAATACAATGCAATGATTTTGACAGTAACTAATCCCATTCCATTCCAGAAAATTATTTATTTTATGAATTAAGAAGGGACTCTGTTCTTATAAAATTCTAGATCCTTTTGACCATCCAGTTATTAAACATAATTGTAAATTGTATGCTAGATTAGTGGAGGTTTTTTAAAATAAATGTTTCAAAGATACAGTACTTGATGTGTGCTTCTTACTTGAATACCCTTTCCAATTGTTTACAGTAATGTGTTTTTTTAAATTGTTAAAAGAAATTCCATTCAAAAAAGGTTGACGGGGCGAATGGCGAATGGCAATTGGTGATTGCACAACCAAAAGGAACTGTGGAGCCATAAGAGTCGAATCTTTATATTCATTTCTCAAATACCTAAAAATGCCTTTACTATCCAGTGAAGATCTTCAGCAGGCATTATTTAGAGTTTTAGAAATGACTATGAAGAAATTCTTATTCCTCCACAGTTCCTTTTGGTTGTGCAATCACCAATCACTAATCGTCATTCGCCCCATCAACCTTTTTTGAAATAGCTATATAAATAAAATGGATGGTCTTCAAAGAGATTTTAAGTTGTGGTGGACTCCCTGGTCCAATTTTTTAATCCCCTAAGATGAAGAGGAATCACTTATACTTTTGGACACAGACAGAAATATGACACAGTTTATTTGGACACAGTATTGTCATTTGATTCACATTTTTCAGTATGCATGAGAGTGCTTTCAAACGTTTTTCATGCCAAAAATGTCTTTTGCTCTTCAACATTCCCAGGAAAAAAAAGGCATGCACCCCAAGAATACGTCCTTAATTTCTGAGATGCAGTACATATTGGCAAATATTAAGTCACGGGAACATGAAACCAATGATCTTTATGTATAACAATATTACTTTCTCTCTTAGTTAGAAAGATTCTACTTTCTCTCTTATTTAGAAAGATTCTGATTCTGTGACATACAGATGCTCAAGAATGTTCATGCAATAAAATAAATGTATTTACAACCATATTTTTCATATTTGAACAATGTGAAATATTCCTGACAAAAACTAGATAGATACGACACAACTAATCAGGTGTTGGCAGATGATGATTTGGGAGGTTCCTCTTGCTGCGATCCCTTTGAAGCACCTAATCTTTGAGGATCCTGTGATGGATAATGGACAGGAGGTGGTCTTAGTCCTGGTGGTGGCATACCTCCTGGGGGTGGTGGCCCCCCATAGAATGGAGGAGGTGGACCAAACGGTGGTGGAGGGCCAAACGGTGGTGGTGGTAGGAATCCAGGCGGAGGAGGCTGCATGTGTCCTCCAGGCATTCTCATCGGAGGAGGGGGCATTCTTTGACCTGGTCCAGGTGGTGGGGGTAGTGTGGGTGGTGGGTTTCCTTGTGTCAGTGGTGGAGGAGGAATGCCAGATGTAGGAGGAGGTGGGATGTTATCAGTTGTAGGTGTCGAGTGTGATTCTAAGTTGAAGAAGTTGTTGCCTCGTTGCTGATCTTTGACTTCTTTTGGTGGAGGTGGAAGAGCTTGGGATTCAAAAAGCAGAATAAAATTTATATCAATTGATTCAATCAACAGTTGATTGCAGACAAATTTCTCAACATATAAAAAAATGGTAATTTATTTGGATAAAATTAGCATGAAGTAAAAATACATACCTCCAGGTAACCCAGGCACAGGGGTAAGCTGTATGCCACCCTGTTTGCCAGGAGTAGGCTGCTGTCCTTGGGCTTTACCCCACATTATTTTCAGTCGTCTTCCCTTGAGGATGAGCTTGTTGAAAGAATGCTCAGCTGCAGTTTCTGCTGAATGCCGTGAAGTGAAACAAACAAATGCACAGTTCTGTCTTGGGACCATTGTGATTGATCTAAGCTCACCAAACTGATAAAAATAATCCCTGAAAATGAACAGATTTCATCACATTACTGTATTTACTCAAATAATCAGGCCCTGAAAAAATGCTGTTTTCAAATAAAAGCAAAGGTAATGAGGTAGAGTTTTAAATTAACACCCAAAATAAACTGAGTTTGAATAAACATGGAATTTACGATTACAGGTTTTAAATAAACCTCAGGGCTGTTTATTCAAGTAAATACAGTACATAGATAGGAACAGATATGGCAATATTATTTTCAATGGTAGTCTTAATTATTCAGACAAGAGAGGGTCTGGGAGAATAGAATAGTTAGGTTTTGTAATTTTCAAAATATGGTACCTGACCAGATTTTGGACAGACAATGATTGGTCAACATTTCAACACATGGGTTACACCATTTTCAATCCCTTGGTGTCCAGTCACCAAATGGCTCAGGGAGATTCAAGTTGAGTCAAAACTTTATTAACAATTCTCAAAGACACTTTCTCAACACCATGGCCTTCACACTAATTGGTGGGTAACCAAGACTAACACACACATTAATGATACCTTAAATCTTGTTCATTGACCTTCCCTTCAAGTCCACCCACATAAAGAGTAGTAATGGACCTATCGGATGGCGCTTCAAGTGTCGGCATACTAGAAGCCTGTTTAAGAAGCTTATTCGCCACTGGATCATTGACACCATAGTAGCGATCTTTGATGTTCTGATCTGCTAGTGGATCATTAGGGTCTGTTGGCATTTCATGTCTGTAGACAGAATTTATGCAAGTATTTACAAATAAGAATTGAGATAATACAACCTACAGGTAATGATTGAAAAAAAAACCACACATTTTAAGAAAAAAAAACACTTGATATTTTATTTTGTCTGTGCATTCTTACCTATATGGGCATTCCTCTCCTCTTCTGCACTCCCCTTTGACCCAAAATGAGCATATATGGGGTCTGTTTCGTTTGTAATAAGGTGTTGTTCTTGCCAGTTTCATTAAAAGATCACTTGGGGCATTAGCTTTGCCCAATGCTCCGCCAGGAGTAGTGCCATCTGAATCAACAAGCTGTCAAATAAAAAGAGAGAGCACAATATGTTTTGAGAAAATAACCCCAATAGACCAAATCAACTTGGGCATAATGCATCCCTGTGTCAGACCACATGTCATCCTCTTGGGAATAGGATTATTTGTTTGAGGTTCATCCATATTAATGTATCTTCCCAAGTGTTATTATTCAACAAAGAAATAATACCCAAGGGAATGGCACATGGTCTGAAATGGGAAAACATTATGCCCAAGCTAAAAAGGTGTACGAACTGAGTCAACTTGAGCATAATACTTTCCTGTTTCAGACCACATGTCAACTTCCTAACAACAAGATCCTTTGTTCAAGGCTCATCCATATTATCATATCTTCTCAAGCATTACCAAGAAACAAAGAAACAAAAGGGAATGATGTGATCTGAAATGGGAAAACATTACACCCAAGTACATTTGGTCTATTTATTACTCATTTCAAAGAAGGCTAGTAATCTTGTTAACAGCGTGTCATTAGTATCACAATGTTATGTTGATATCTACCTGGTTTTCTATATTCTGTGTATAATATTCCTTATTAACATCTGATTTTGGCATTTCATCTTTCAGTCCCAATGATTTGTCTCTAACCTGAACTGGTAGACCTGAAATAAATCATACACAACAGAGCAAATCTATACATGTATCATAAAATATCTACAATTAAACAGCATGTGCATATGGAGCACAGAATTCTGTGTCAACATCTTGCCAGCTTGTCACAGTATTTTGAAGAGATTATATTGGAATCCTCACCATATTCAAGATCAAGCAAGCACGTCTGACAAACATTTTTTAACTTTGAGCATGTCTGACACACTTCTGTCTTCTTGAACCTCATCTTGGCACCAGGACACCAACGGAAGATTGTAAATGGCCTGGCACAAATCTATGAGATAAAAATAAGATTTTTGTAACACTACAGTAGGTGCAAAAATGTATGTGTACCAAATTTGGAAATAATGATTCAAACTTAAGTTATGTGTACTGAACCTTGCATTCTCTTCCATGTGTCTCTCTTGTCTGAGAATAAAAAAACAAAAATTGAAATGTGTATTTTTGACATTTTACAATGATATGAAACTACTCTAATTTGTATGAAATAATGTTATGGTCCCTAGAGCTCCCTCCTTGGGCATTACCAGGGCATAGCCAGAGCCTTTCCCAGAAATTCACTCTGCTTAGTGCCTAGGTAAGTCAGGAGGCTGCACTTCATTTCACAGCCTCACCTAACTGGATGGGAAATGAGTGGTAGAACAAGGGTCATCCACTTTCTCCTTCATCAATGGTAGTGTTTTTGCACCATTTCCACAGGTATTAATCCTGACAGGGCTGAGCATTTTTTAATTCATCCTTTCCTGGGGTGGGGTGGGGTGGGGGGGGAGCAAGGGAGTTTATCCCTTATATTCTCCCTATAGACAGAGGCTGTCACTTGAATGAAAATTGAATGCCTCGTTAATGTAAATGTACTTGAGGAGGGTTAAAATGACTGATGAAATACATTGTTGTACAAATTGATAATAATTTTTTCAATCTTTACCAACATTACTTACCATTCGGATGTAAGGATTATCTCCAAGACATGTTTGACATAATATAGGGAACTCCTATAATATTGAAAGATAATTTATAGAAAACATAATTAGCTTACACTAAGCTTGAATACTGCTAGACAAATCCAACTTTCTTTAGTGAAATAAATAACTCCCATGCGTAGGCATGTCCTGGATATATAAACCACATGTAAGTGGCGACTTAACAGACACTGAGAGATGGCTCTTGACATATCTTAGACTTTGAAAATAGATAGATTCGTGTTTTCAACGTTGTCAGACTATCGTGAAGCGCTCAATGCAACACAATAAAATGAGACTAAAACTATCGTAAAGTGACCAAAAGCAATAAAAAATGAGTCTAAGACCTAGATAATAGATCAAGGCAGGAATAAGAGTGATTAATACGCTGTAAGAGGTTATTTTTCTTACCGCATCTTCCCAGTTTTGTCTGTTGTAAGTGTTTGCACTCTTTGAGGTCGCCATCTTGAAAATGTGCTCAGCCTCGTTTGCACGTAGACGAAAAACCGCTGAGTCCTTACGGGCTCGCACTAGTGGAACTAGTACCCATTCCCTCTCAGGTATTTACCAGTTACATACGGTAGCGATAAACAATACATGTTGCGCTTCCAACAAAACTAAACAAACCAAGCGAGGACCCTAAAGCTAAGATCAACGACGAATTTCCAATCGTCTGGTAAGTTCAAGAGGAATTCATCCCTCTAGAAATTCATCGAACCGCGCTTGCTAAACGAAATGCCAAGATTTAAGTTTTTGAAATCGCATATTCACTATCAATATACAACTTTATCAAGCCTTCAGTACTTTTAATATACAACGTTAAATATTTTTTCATAATTTCAAGGAAGATTTTACTTAAGATCTTTGTTTTATACTTAGTATGTTTTCGAATGATCTTTTTTTGGACCATTTTTGTTCCCGAGATAACTGAATTAGATGGGTTTGAAATTTAGTTCTGTCACTGAAGCAGAGCTAAAATTACCACATAGTCAAAGACAATAAACCACGTTGTCTGTTTGTAATGCTAAAGAAAACTAACCCATTCGAAGTGAAACGAAAAGTGAAGCATATTTCTGACGATTCTTGAAAGCGAAGCTCGTATTATATCGTACTAAATGCTGCCCTTCTTAGATATACAGTTGACATCAAAGCTTGTCAGACAACGTGTTGGTCTATCAGTAGCACACGTGATGTCTTAGGCACCAGGTGTTCGGCACGATGTCTGTGATTAATTACTCATCGACCAGTTACAAACGCTTGAATTTAGTTTTGAAAATCAAGGTTAAACCAGCTTCGAAATATATTCACTACCCAGTTTATCAAACGGAATACATTTTTTAACCTTTTTATCCTGGATTTAAGAATCGTTGAAGTGATAGTCACCGCCGGTCGAGTTATTATTCATGTCACACATGTGCGATATGCATATTGTTTTCAACCAAATCAACTTCGAGGTTTTCAACCTTAGTCTTCGTGCTTTCCTTATGTCTTAAAATCGTGTGGTAAAAAGTGTCTGGTAATTTTGTGGACTCTTGTTGATGAGCTTTTTATCTTAGGGTATTTTCTGGTAACAACCAGCCAAATGCATGACTAACACAACCTTACTGCGTTCACATGGCCGTGTGAACCGAAAGGCTTGAATATATAAATGAACTGATAAAAGAGACAAGATTGAAAAATAAATTCCAAAAGAACATACATCCAAAAATGTGGACTCCATGACACCCAACGTGGTTCAATGCTTTCGAATAATTTTTTTTACTTCTCTAAACTTTCATTATTCAATCGCGAACTTGAAAACGATACTCAAAAGGCAGCACGATAACGTTTACTTCTCACGAACCTAGCACGAAATTTCAAGCTTTACAAACATACTTCCGTTTAGAAGTGTAAATAGAAAGTATCTTTAATTGTTAGGATGAATTTTTCGTTTCTTCAAATCCTAGTTTTTCTTGCTAAAATGTATTTCATACTTTAATTATAACCGAGAGGTTATGCCTTAGCATTTATAGTTATTATAGTTAACATTTAACGAATGCTCACGGTAAAATAATGTTCTTATTTGGAATATTTACAGTTTTTGTTTGCTTGTTTGTCTGTTTGTTTGTTTGGTTTTTTTTCGTGTATCATGCTTGTTTGTTTGCTTGTATGTTTGTTTGTTTGTTTATTTCTCACATTTTCACGGTTTATTTGAATGGAGGTAATAGTTTTGGATCAATATCTTGAACTTACTGAGCCGACAAATGTAGTAAAACTGACGAGTCCTGATAATGTCTGCATGTTTGACTGAGATAGTTGTCAATAGCTGAGCTTCTCTCCGGTACATGTGTCAGCTCTGTAATCTCGCGGCTTAGTTAACCTGGGTATCTGCCAGAAATATCCTGATATTTTTCTTTGTTTATTTGCGTTTTTTATTTATTTTGTATAGCTTGCGTGCTGGAGCATTTGCCACGAAGAAAAAGGTTGCTGCCAATTTCTTCCAACATGGCCACTTCTCTTTCCAATCCCGAGAAACCTTCTCTCCTCAATGCTGCAGGAAACACCAGGAGGCCGACCTTGGAAAGAATATTCCAGCAAATTCTAGCATATTGTAAGGAACAAGACGATACTGCGGTTCCTGATGAGCAAGAAAAATGTCTTTCGAATAAGAACACTGAATCGTTATCTTCTTGCGATTGTAACGAGTGTCGGCCTACGAGTAAAAATTGCAAATGCAAGAAGACACGTTTAACGACATCGAGTCAAATTCCTGCATTTTCTTTGTCATTTGGCAATGCTCCTACTCCGCCCTGCACGTGTCGGTCAACCTCGTGCTGTACAGCAGAAAGAATCCAGAATTCCGAACATGTACACCGTATAAACTCTGTCCCTAACAGTAGAATTCTTCAGATACACTTGCCTGAGTCTTCAAAAGACCCTTGTCGGATCTTAATCTCTACAAACCAAGATCAATTCACAGTGAAATATCTCAAGCAAGGACAGCAGTTTTCGTTCTCTGCTTCATGTAATGACGAGGCGACACTGGAAGATATATCAACTCAGTGTGAAGACGTCAATAATCAACCTTCGAAGAATCCATCTATCCTTCGTTGTAATGGTGAAACATCAGACGTTGGACAGCCCAGAAAGTGTAAAAGTAACATTTCTGATGACAGTACACAAGGAGACGCTATTGACAATGAAAGAAGACACTTTCTTCCTCGTAAGAGGCAAAGAGATGATTCTGCTACTGAGGGCGCCAACTTCTATGATTTACTCTTCAAACGAAGGATGGAAGAGGAACAGAAGAAAGGTTCTGAACCGCTAACGATTAATGGCGATGATAGTGGTTCTGAAGATGACGGGCCGGACGGGACGTTGAATTCTCCAGAACCAGAAGCGAACGGAAATGATTTAAACGTTCAAGATAATTCACTAGAAATGTCCGATGAAGGGAATACACAAGAAAATCCCAACGAATCAGTTATTGAAAGTCTTTTCTCTAAGGACGAAGAGGCTGAGATGAGAAATCGCGGTGAAACTATTCCAGAAGATGCGTCTTGTCAAGAGAACTTTCCAAAGCCAACTAGCGACCTCCTTCACCGTGGAAGCACCAGTAGAGGACGTTTTAAATGTCAGTATTGCACAGAATCTTTTGAGCGGCGAATTGAATATATCGCGCACCAAAATACTCATGCGAACGACCGTCCTTACAACTGTCCATTGTGTAATGAGTCCTTCAAGCAACGACGAAGCCTGAAGTACCACATCAAGCATCATAACGGCGAACGCCCTTACAAATGCATGCACTGCGAGAAGGCATTCAAAGAGAAATACCACTTGACTGTGCACATAAGAACTCACACCGGAGAACGACCCTTCGCCTGTACGATTTGTGGCAAGGCCTTCAAACAAACCAATGAATTGACTTCCCACATAAGGACACATACTGGTGAAAAGCCATACAACTGTACTCTGTGTGACAAGTGGTTCAAGAGAAGAAGTCAACTTTATCATCACAATCAAAGTCACATGAAAAGCCATAGTTCCGCATTGCCTGGGTGCGAGGGACAGACTAATTCTAATTCAAATTTAGAATCTACAGCAGCAAACATAGCTTCGCAGTGAGCAAGCACGCGAAAATGATGATAAAAACGTAAAGACCCGTTTACAAGAGCGATTTGTCTGCGATAAGCACCGCGATACAAAATCGCGCGTGCAAACTACCGATACGATTGCAAGATTTTCTAAAATACACGTCACTGATGAATCGCCCTGGTTTCGAACATGTTCGAATTTTTGTGAGATTTTGGGGCGATTCACACTCAAACCGCCAATCATGTTTACACGCACGATTTTTGATTGCAGGTGAATCGCAGAAAAAATCGCCTGTGTAAACGGACAGTTTTCCGATGATGAATGAAAAACTTCCCAAGACGTTGTGACCATGATAGTGCCATGTCAACACTTTCCATTTGTCGAACTGTACGTACTGGTCTCAAGCGCTGTGACTGGGTCAACGGATGGCAATCGTCAATTCCGTACCTTGATGGTGCTGTGCCCGACATCGTCGTTTGCAAGTTATATCGATTTGCACAACCCAGTGATTGACAGCGATAATACGAGAACCATCTTTAAGTCTCTAGACCATCTATAAGATTAACCTCTTGCTATGATCAGTACTGTTAGTAACAAATCATCGTTTGTGCCGTTAAATGAGAAATGTTTATTTGGTTCAGTGTTAGAGCAACATAGTTTCCCGAACTTTCAACTTTCACAACATTATTAGTGAATATTACTATTGCTGTTGGATCAGGATGAGAGTTGAATTTCTTTGTTGACGACGGTTTTATTATTGTTATTATTATTATTATTATTTGATATAAACTATTAAACTTATTGTTAAGTTAGGTTTAAGGTCTTTGAATGTTATTACCCATAGAATTTTTCAGCTCTAACAAGAAAGAATTCTCGCGCTTTTGGCTTGTCAATTTTTATGTATTAAACTACCAGAAAAATCTGGTCAAATCCAATTAATATGTACTGCTTATATTAGCCACTTCGTTTCAAATAAGAGTTTTTCCATTTTTTTTTGTCATGTTATAGTAGTTTGTTTATTTATCAAGATGTTTTCCGTTGTTGGTTTAAGGTTGAGAATTTTCCTCTGAATTTGCACAGTGGTTGCGAAAAGAATCATTAGAAGACAATAAAAAAAGCGGTAAAAATGGTTGTGTATTTGTAGAAGGAATATATCATACATATGTGAAATGGCTTCCTTTTAAACTGGAATGGATTTTTTATCAAAAACCCTGCGAACAGAGATTTCTAACATCCCTGCTCCAAATTATGATTTTTATCAAACAAAACAAATGCTAATCATGTGAAATGATTTT